>LOEQ01015581.1:1288-15140 GCA_001685075.1 Bramus lutescens
CCGTGCGGGAGCTGGGCCGGACGAAAAGCAGGGCCTGCTCCCCTTATCACTACATGACCTTTGACCAGGATGGAGTGAATCTAACTATATGGGCCGTCTTAATGTCCCAAACAAGTAACCACACCCTAGGCCAGTTCTCCTGTGCTGCCCTCAGGTTTGGAACTTCCACACCTGGACCAACAGGACCAGTTCTACTGTGCTGCCCAGGTGAGGTGCAGAGTCTGCTCTCCTGAGTTTGGCAGCGGGTGAGGGGCACAGGCAGCTTTTTAGCTCTTGTGACCTCAGGGTCAACTCTCCCGCCCACCTCAGAAATAGATGAGTGAGGGAAGATATCTGTTCCCTGCCCATGCCACCATGTGGCAGATGAGGGGTAGGGGCAAATCTCTCAGGTTCACATTCTAGGGACCAGCTCACTCATACGCCAAAAAACAGGGTCATCACCATTGTACTGTCCAGAGGAGATATAGAGCAGCTTTTTTGAGTGTTCCATCTGGTAAAGGGGATGGGCAGCTCCCTTGCCAGTTGGAGGTGTTAAAGGCAAGTGTTATGGGAGCCCGTTTATTCATTCCTGGCAGCCCAGACTCAAAATAACCACATAGAAACTGTTTTAATTAAATCACTGCTTGGACTATTAGTTTGTGCATATTTCTAGCTCACTCTCATCTCTTAAATTAATCCATTTTCTATTATTTTATATTCTATCACAATATTCGTGGCCTACTGACAAGGTTCTAACTAGCTACTCTCATTTTCCCCTCTGGTGGCTACATGGCATCTTCTTGACTGGGCCTTCTTTCTCCCAGCATTCAGTTTAGTTTTCCCCGCCTAGCTCTTCTCTACCCTGTCACAGGTCAAGGAGTTTCTTTATTCATTAACCAATAAAAGCAACACATATACAGAAGAACTTCCCACACCAGGCAACGGAGGAAACTTTTCATATCATAATAAGGAAAAACTTTACTTATGTAATGGGACATGGAGAAATTAAGTTAGTGATGAAATAGAAGCTACACCCATACTAACTAGCATTTGTGGTACTGGACTGTACTCTGCACACTACCAGATGACAAAGCTAATTATCAGTATCACCTAGTTACAAACATGCAATTTACAGCACGAATTTTCCTCCCAAGTGGCACACGTTATGGTAGCAGCAAATTACCCTTCTAAAATTGAATTTAAGGCATATTCAAGTAGCCAAAACCTGAGACTAGATAGGTTGTGAGTATAAGGAAATCCTTAATACTATTATTCTGCTAAAGAAATATAGCAATAAAATTATTCCTAATGGCATATTTTTATACCCATAGAGCAAATCATTACTCAACCCCCTTCAAAAATGGTTTGTCTCTCACTAGATAATAATTAACACAAAGATCTACAACTAGACTTTGTGCATATAGCAAGGGACTTTAAAGTTCTCAACACTAAATGAGATGTCATTATCAAACTTCTTTATTCTTGGAGCAGGGATCTTTATAGATACAAAAAGATTATAAGAGCAAAAGGTGGTGGATAGCTCCAAGAAAACTCCATCTTCCAGACGTAACAGGACCGTTGCAGATAGACGGAAATAGCACACACAAGACCTGGAGAAGTTCAAGCCAGGCAAAATCCCAACACTGAGAAGGGGAAGAAGACACAAAGTATCATTTTAACCAAGAAACTAATTGTAATTGGTACCTGCTGAAAAGGGGAAAACCAGGTTTTTTTTTTTTTCCAATGCAGCAACTTGAGGCATACCCCAGAACAGGAGTAGTTATCCAACAGAAAACAGACTCCATGACTTTTTCTTTTTATATCATGTATGTATGTGTACCCAAACACTTTGCCTTTTCTTTCATTTTAGTAATTTTTTCTAATTGATATTCTTTATATTTTATTTTGTCCATTCGGATCTTTAGCGTTTTGGTTTTAGGGATTTTATTACTGTTGTTTTTCTTAATATTTTTTGAGAGAGAGAGCACATGAAGTTGAGGGAGTAGGAAGGTAGTATGGATGGTATTTTCCTTTATACTGTATGAATATGTCATTGAGATTGGTTTAGAAAAGCTTACTGGCCAATAGCTGAACAGGATAAGGTTAGGTGGGAGAACCAGACTAAGGACACTAAAAAGAAGAAGAGGAAATCAGAGGAGTAGCCAGCCAGACACAGAGAGGAAACAGAAGGTACAAGGTGAAAGAGAGGTGATGCCACATGGCAGAATGTAGATTAATATCAATGTGTTAAGTTATGAGACTTAGCTAGTAAGAAATGTGAGTTATTGACTGAAGATTCATAATTAATATGAAGTCTCTATACATTTATTTTGGAGACAGTGGTTCCGAAACAAACTCTGCCTGTGTGGATATGGGAGGAGTTGGGTCCTAGAATATCACATAATAATACATAATAAGAAAAAACTAATTAAAAATTTTAAAAATGTAAATTGGTCACACAAAGATGCAATAAAACTTAGATTTTTCTAATTTCCTGAGGGAATCTATTGCATTCTTAAACTTGCCTCACCATTCCTCTGTTGCATTGGAATTCCATTGTTTTTCCAAGGATCAATTCACTTAATTATTACCAGTTTGTTTTAGACATCCATCTGCTGAGTGGTATTTCATTGAGAACATTCCTTACATAATGTACTGAATTCTTCATAGTCCAACTCAAATATCAGTCTGCTAACTATCTTCAACACTATAATGACTTAACAGTAAGACTCTCTCTCCTTTCCTTTAAATTCATCAAGTCTGAAATGTTTTGCCCAAATAAATTGAGTGTTAGCCCTGCTGCTGTGGAAAGTGGCCAATCTAGCACTTTAAGAAAACTGACTGTCCCTTTTCCAACAGCTGTCAATTGTCAGTAGTGGGTGGTTCTTTGTGCCTATCTCTCCATTTCCTCCATGCCTGGGTATTGCTTGGCCTGAGCCTGCCCAGACCATTTAATGCTATTACAATTTCTATGAGTTCATATATGCAACTGTCCTGTTCTGACCAGAAAACAGTTTTCTTGAAGTTATCCAACACCTCTGGCTCTTCCATTCTTTCTGACCTGTCCTTAGTGATGTTTCCTGAAGCTTGGTGACAAATTTAAATATTGTCAAAAATGAAATAAAATGCTCAACCTTGGAACTTTTTTTTTACTTAAAAATTAAGTATTTGTATATGCTCTAGTCTGTGATGATTCAAACATGGCTATTTCTTTTACAAATGAGTGAAGA
This sequence comes from Bramus lutescens, assembly GCA_001685075.1. Classification (NCBI taxonomy): domain Eukaryota; kingdom Metazoa; phylum Chordata; class Mammalia; order Rodentia; family Cricetidae; genus Bramus; species Bramus lutescens. The sequence continues at coordinate 4,498 of LOEQ01015581.1, forward strand.
CAAATAAGGCTCAATTTATATGCAAATAGAATATATTTTCTATTTTTGCTTGTAGCAATAAAATAGTTATGGAGTCGGATGTTTTAAGTTGTTTCTGTCTTCTAATAATCACAATATTTATCATGTTCTCTGGAAACAGTATTTATGTATAGCTCAATTCCATAAAACTTTTCCCTGCTGTTAAGAAAGGTGGGGAGATGTGGCCATTGTTTTTCTGGATTAAAATTGATCAGACTGTCATCATAATGAAATGCAAATTCACTTTAGCAACTAAAACCGCCTGACATAATCCTCAAGTCTTCAATACCTAAGGAAATCACTGAGAGTGACCTCCATCTGCCACCTCATCATAATGGTTTCACTCCATTAATAAATCCTCATCCAAACCACCAAATCTAAAACAGAAACTTTTGTTGATCCCAAATCTCTTCAGTTTGAAATCCCTCCATACCTCACTCAGGAATCCCACTTGGCCAGATCCATTTAACTAGGCTGTATTGCTCTTTCCTCTTATCACTCTATGGAAAATGTAATTTTCTACTTTTGTACCATTGACATGCAGTTATATTCACATATTTTTGAAATAAGTACACCTGTTATCATTGTCTGGAACTTTTTTTTTTTACGCTAACACAGTGGTTCTCAACTTGGGGGTCACAACCCCTTTGACCAACCTCTATCTTCAAAAATATTTGTATTGTGATTCATAACATTAGCAACATGACATTTATAAATTAGTAATGAAAATAATTTTATAACTGGGGATCACCACTATGCGAGGAACTCTATTAAAGAGTCACTGCCTTAGGGAAATTGAACTTATAAGGAAGTACCTAAGTGTGCGGTGTCATATTTGACTGAATTATTTTGCAGTATTCAAGCTTAATATTAACACAAAATGATTGAGAAAATTATATTTTTTCTCTTACAGATGATATAAGTGACATCTTTTTAGATGGGAGTATCTTGCTATCAATCTATTATTGTATGTTCAAATTGTCTAATATATATTGGAGTAGGACTAAGTTCATGATTCTCCAACCATCTGTAACATAGGTAAAATATCATGGTGGCATTTTCTATAATTTAAACCGTCATATGCCTGAGAGTAATGAATAGGCCTTTAGATGATCCTTACTACAGCAAATAACAGTTTTCTTCTTTTCCTGGTTATAGGTTTCCAGGCTAATCATTTAATTTTGTAGCAATTGAAAGGTTAACAGGTTCTGTTGAACAACAGAAGAACTACATTGTGGTAATAAGAATCTATTGCACTTCCATTGAATAATGTCTAAATAGAAAGAGCTTGACATGTCAGAGTTACCTGATATAGAAGTTAATATGAGAGAGTTTTACCCACATTTATCCTCTTTGTTTTCCCGGTCTTTTCAATTGTATCACAAATAGGAAACTGTTAACCTTTCAGGGCCTAATCTATAATTTGTATTCTGGCCAACAACTGACTTACTTGAATGAAGGTTTTGTTGATAAAAGAAGCAAAAGACCAGACATTTAAAGGATTCTCACAATAAAAGGCTCAGCTTACATCTATCTTACATTAAACTTTAAGATAACTTTATAGCAATTAAGATATCAAGATGTTGATAAGAACTGGAAGGTATTCATGGGATTAGATGACAGAAATACAGCTCCCAAAGTCACTTTTTTTCTCTCCTTTTTCTCTTTTCAAGTGAGAATAACACAAGGAGAAGATGCCTCCAGAAACAGAACCATTGTGCAAACATCTGTCTAAAGTTAAAATATAAATTATTCCTTATTAATGAATTTTAGTTTATTCTGAACATATTCTAAGATGAGATTTGAACAGAGAAAGTTTTTCATTTGCCTTTATTTTATTTGCATGGGGAGAGGGGGATGGAGTTACACTGTGTAGCCAGGCTGGCCTTGAAATCATGAAGCTCCTAGTTGAGCCTCAAAATGCTGGCAAAATAGACTTGCATCACCATAGTGATTTACCTCATTGCTTTTGGTGATATTCCCCCTTGTAATAATGAACAATTTGTTCGTAAATAATAAACTCAGATTTTGTTTTTGATATATTATTCCTTTTAAAATTTTTTTGGAAAGAACAATTTTTACCTCTGAATTTTATAACAATTCTAATATTTTAGGGAATGTGATACATATGTTTCTTTCCCCTCTCTCACATAGAAACAAAGATGTGAATGGGTAGATCATGCTTATTTAAAGCTATAAGATATCTTAGTTATCTTTCACAGCTCCACATCAACCTTTATTTTTGATATTTTATTTTTATGAATGCAGCATTTATTGTTTTAGCCATGTCAAATTACCTGATTAGGCTGCAAGCTGTACATAGTCAGAAACGTTGTCTATCTTTCATTACATATCAAAAACTCTACCAGAGAAATTATCTCATATTAATTTTCAATTAAACTAAATGACTAATTACACAAAATCAAATAAGAATTCTTCCTTATATAAGAATCCACTGGGCTTTTTACAGTTCGTGTTTGATCATCCATACTAGAATGTTTTTAAGGTAAACACTTAACTTTTGCATGTTCATGTGTCTTGATTTCTATCTAGTCTCCTGAACCAGAAGCCAACCGTTGTTAGCATGCTAGACAATATATACAACATTGAATTAAGTACTGGGTATTCTTTTTTATTTATACTTGTTCTTTCACAAATTTATGGACACAATCTGATTGATTAACACTTTCAGGTTAACAGAGCCATCAATAGAAGTAGTTAGGACCTAGAATTCTCCAAGGCTATGTCTTATGATTAGCACCAAACAGTTTACTGCTGATGTTGTCAAGAGTCCTTGTCGTACCTCAACTTAATTTCTCGCTTCATTGCTTTGAATCCCTATGGGGCAGCAGCAGTTTAAAGGATATCAACAAGAATACTCTTGTTCTCTCAGGAATTCGGTATGGGAGGATATAAAACTACACGGCTGCTCAAATTAATGGGTATGGAAATGTGCGACTTAAGTGATTAATAAATGCATAAGTATCTTACGAGCCCCAGTGGATGACCCTTAGAATGATTGAATTGGACTGACACGCAGCTTACATTGGGGTAATTTCTTAAAAAACAAATGTAAAGTGGTTTTTAATTAGGTATTATAAACAGTAATTTGAATGTAAAGGAGCTTAGAAAGTAGTACTCTAGCAAATATGTCTATGAATATACAGCTATTTCAACTGAAAAATTCTGAAATAAATCATTTTTATACTCCAGGTATTTGATATAGAGTAATGCTTTTGAGTATTATAGTGCTCATAAACAACTGGAAAATTGGACATGTATTTTCTGTTTCTTTCTTAGTATGTGTTTATGCCTCATTCAAGGGCTCTTTGTAGTGAACGAAGGTTGTCATGGTATAGTCTTTGATGTGGGCAGTGGAAATCAGTACAACACCAGGTTACCACTTCTACCTCAGCTTGAACCCACTTACAATTTACAAAGTGCACAGCTATACTATCTAATCACTGAATATATATCATTTGAATATTACACAGTTTCTCCCTTGAAGCAGTAAGAGACTCCAGTAGTGACAGGGAAGCTAACAATGTTGAATTACCTCTTCTGTAACAGGCACAAAACTGATACCATTGATGCAGTTCACACTGCGCTTTGAGCTATGAACCAAGTCTTAGAGCCCATACACAAGTCTTTCAGATCGAGGGCATTGCACAAACATCAACCAGTATCATTCACTTCTTCTTTATAATAGCAATTATATTAAGACTTCTTGTGAGATTTTGGGTATGTGACTTTAAAAAAATAATAAATAAAAGCTACTTAGAGACAGAGCCTCGGAACATAGAATTGGCATAAAAATGGGTGGCATTTTTTTCACCACTTCGTTGAAAACTGCTGAAATTCGCTTTCAGTAGTACAATAAAATGAAAATAATTGCTCCAAAAATATTAATAGGCATCTATTTTATCAATTCAGGGAAACAAATTATTTTCTGACCTACAGCTGGAGAATATTATGTGGATAATATTTTATACTAATTAAAGCCACCAGCAACTAGAGATGCTTTTTCTCTAGAAATATCACTAATGACTATTTAAAGGACTGGAACATTTTGTGAGTCAGGAGAGGTTTCACTGAATATTTTTAGTTTCCTCACTCTGTACATGCTATTACAATTGCTAAAAAAAAAGTCAAAGAGTTGGTGTTGAACAATTTAAACAATCTATTTGACTTTTGTTTATTAGGGAGCTTGGGGAAATTTTCCTTAGGGTTCTTTCCCAAATTTTGCTACTCCTGCTAAAAGTATAATTCCAACTTTTAAAAGTATACTTTTAAGTAAAATATAATTATTTGTCTTCCACACTTCTCAGTCTTCACTTCAACATCTCCCATATTCCCCTCCCCTCTCTCAATCTTAAATTGAAGTACTCTTTTTTATTATTATTGCATATATTTATGTATCTCTGTATGCATAAATATTCAAATAAATAAATATATCCTGCTTAGTTCACTTTAAATTCAAGTATGTACTGAAAAATGAAATTGTCTAAGACTAACCTTCAGCAAAGTATTTAATAAATTTACATTTTCTCTCTTTCTTCTTTCTCATTTTTGGCATCTCCATTTTTGTTTTATTGTTTTCTTTTTCTTTTTTAAAAATTAAAACACAGCCCTAAATTTCAATGATATATTCCATTTCTTAAACAACACATTTCTTACTTTCTTTTGAACCCATAACTTTTATTAAAATATTCATAGTCTCAAACTATCCTTGGTGAATTAGAGAAAACAAATAAATAGTATTTTATAAATAGTGCTCATTGCAGCACTATTTATAATAGTAAAAATCTAGAAGTATTTATGAACTGGTAAGTGGATAAAGAACATGTCTTCAAAAATGGTGACCCACCTTCAACCCCAAAAAAGCAACCAAGGGCTACATCAATAATCTATTAATAATTTATTATCAATTAATGAATGAATTAATTAAAATTAATTGATTATTGATCTAAGATTTTTTTGTTTAGGGAAGCACTTGTACTATCATGAGCCCACCATTCATTTCAAAAAGTTTCTCATGCTTGGTAATGGAGATTTTGGTTAGTCTATAGTTTTCATGAGGATCTTTTTTCAGCCAGGTGGCTTATCTTCCTTTAAGAGGTTTGTGTGTGTGTTTGGGGGGGTGACATATAATTTCAGGTAAGTATAAAATAATATGATTTCTTGTGGTTTTATCAAACAATGCTGATACAATTTGTCACTCATCCCTTTTCCTTTTCTATGGATCTCTCTCCCTCTTCCCTTGTTGGAGCTAAGTAATAGCTTATTACAAAACTCAGCAACTTTCAGATTATGCTGTTTCCCACTTCATATTACATGTGTCCTGCTATATCCCTTCCAAAATTACTCCACAACACACAACACATACACACATGCATGCATTCTGGTCCCTTTATTCTTTTCTAGATTTTTTTTACTAACTCCAAATTGTAGACTCACATCTGAGGAACTTGACTTATGAAGCACAGATAAGAAGAGAGGGAATTTAATTTCTGGTCTGGGTTACCTAACTAAATATAATCTTTCCCTGGTCCATCCATTTACCTTTAATTTTTTTATTTCATTTCTCATTGTAGCTGAATAGTATTCCATGGTATATATGTACCAAATTTTCATTATCCATTCCAACACTTAGGTTGTTTCATGACTTTTATGAATAAGGTAGCTATGGACAATTTTTAAAGCATTTAAAAATTTTATACTGTTTTTGTCTTTCATTGGCATGAATAATATTTTGAAGTGGAATTGAAATCAATGATTTTAATAAGGTCCGTTTCTCTTTATTATACCAGAAAATGCACTAAAGTGAAGCACTAAATATTTGCAAATAATAGTTAGACTGTAACTCAGAGAAACCTCACGAGTCAATTAAAATTTTTAAACAACTACCCTCTTGTCTTCTAAAACTCTGCTTGCTTTATGTTTCAGTATTAGTGAAATGTGAATAAAAAAATATCCAAATTACTGACTAGAAATTAGAACCAAAATTTTTCAAATAACATTTTGAAAATACAAAGAACTGCCATAAAATAGGGGCCATTTAGATCTTGAATTGATAGGGTAATATTTTTATCTAAGCTCTAAAATATTATTCTAAGAGTGTGATTTTTATTTTTAAATGTCAATACTTATATGACCCTTAAATTTCAATGTCATCTTCCTGTCCATATTTGTCTGTAATATATTCAAAATGTGTTGAGTGACTTTGCTGAATACAGTATTAATACTTGTTTATATTTTCTAGTAAAAGTATATCAAAGTAAGAAACTGGTAATGGATAAGTTTAGGAAGTATAACTCAGTGTTGTTTGCCATTTTATGATTTAACTTTCCAGCCATTTTTATAGTAACCATACAAAAGAACAATAAATTTGTATATTCTGAAGCACATTATAATCCAGTGACATACTATGGAATAATTTTCAACATATGTGATAGTGGACACTTGAAATTAATTGTGGATTTTGTATGCACATCATTTCATAATACAAAAAATCTATGGTGAAATTGCTTTGGTTTTGTGTTTGTAAAACCCGCCATCCAAAGTATGATGTAAAGTAGAATATACCCACTTTCATTAACATGTAGACAATACATTTTGCAATATAGACTCATACTTGGCTTTGAATTTTTGTTAAACAACGTAGTTAAAAGTAGTGTCTAATTGTTCAAAAATAAATAGTTACTTTGTTATTAGCTGCCAGTTGCTAAAATTTTCAAAAATATTTGGGATGTCTAATTAAATTATTTGAGATCTAAACAATGACTTAGACAAGTCATACATGACATTCTATATTATTAAATGGTAATTCTTATTTTAATATATGTTGGTGTGAATTTAAAGTCACTATTCAAAGTAATAGAAATTTCTGGGAGAGTATATAAGCTTTATGAAACTGTTAAATTCAGCATCAGTTATCAAACCATTAGTTTAACTAGTAGATTATACCTTCAATCCCCTTTGTTTTCGTTGATAAAATAACCATTCCTGTGCACAACATTTAGTCACTGACCAATAAAATAGAAATTAAAACCTTTTAAGATGAAGCCTCCAGTAATCAGGTAAGTGAAGGTCCACATGCTGCTTAGCAAGAAATTAGATTCTGTTCCAGCTGAAAACCTTTTCACTACATAACATCTCTGTCTTTTCAAAGTTAAAGTAGGAAACAAATTCATAGCTTAAACCTTCTGATGCTTTTGGAACATTTATCAGGCAAAATATTTTTAACGGAGAGCCACCTAAATAAAAGATGACATTTGGAGCTAGGTACGGTGGCTCATACCTTTAAATCCCATCACGGAAGGAAGAGGCAGGCAGATCTCTACGAGTTCAAGGACAGCCTGGTCTACAAAGCAAGTTCCAGGACAGTCAGGGAGAAATCAAATCAAACAGACAAACAAAAAGATCAAGGTGTATCCTAAAAAATAAGAAATATAGAAAATTGAGGAATTGATTCTAGGTTCATGGCCTGTATCAATCCAGCTCAAAGGGAGCCAAGCACTGCCATAGTAGTCTAGAATACAAAAAAAAAAGGCAAAATATTTGCTCAATGAACTTGTCCAAGCTAGGAGAAGGTATGTTGTAGCTTAATGGCAGAATACTCAACTCACATAAAAATAAAAAAAGATGCAGCTTCTTCTGTGGAGTAAGAACAAGTAGATAGGTATAGAGACAACAAGCACAGAAAAGCATATTTGAGATAATAATGGATGTTATGAACTAGATTTTAGTGTACTATAGCAATATCTTCGTTAATGTAAGATGAAGGTGTGGCTGTTTTGAATTTTGATGTTGCAAATATTTAAATGAGCATGTACATTCTACATATTTGTGTTAGCATGTTAAAATATATTATGAAGTTTAATGCCATTCAAATCAGCATACAAATATTTAAATGAGCATGTACATTCTACATATTTGTGGTAGCATGTTAAAATATATTATGCAGTTTAATGCCATTCAAATCAGCAACGTTTTATCTGACCCAGTTTTAGTATGTCTTCTGGGAATTGGACTATTTTTTCATCTATTTCTACATAAATATATGGAGATGATGGGATCACATGATTTTAAACAATTGAACAGTTTTACCTGTTCCACCCTTTATAGTTGGGGGTCTTAAAAACTCTGGGTTCATTCTTCTCTGGTGGTCAGTCACATCTGAAAGGATATCTCATATAACTGAAGCATTGCAAAGATACTAATTGGAGGTAAATGATGAAGTTTGTTGGAATAACACTTGATATCAATACTAACCTCTCATTTATCTTTCAACAAGATGTGTTAGAAATTTTAAATTTAATCTCAGTCACTTATTCCTGTTGTTTATTTAGTCTTGCTGTTTAAAGGATTCTCAGTGACAGAGATGCTGAAAAAAAATCCAAGTGATGGCTAATACTACAGGTATTTGGTATAATTTGTTTATATCTGGGGAAACAGAGGCTGAGAAATCTACTAAGGATAATATAATAGGACTTGGCCAGAAATAAGACCTGGGAAGTTTCATAGCATGTCCTGTTCCTATACTTAGAAAAAAACTCCAGTAAAAATTGAAAGAGTTGTCTTGTATAATGCATACAAAACAAATAAAGAAGCAGATAAAACAGAACGCTATAATACATCAGTTGACAGGTTGTTCTAGAATCTGTCTTGGAAGGAGAGATATATTGAGGTCAATAAGGATTAGTTATACCTATTCACAAACCTGTAACTTTGAAATAAAAGAAGGCAAATGTTATCTATTGCTATGGTTTTAGCACAGTTTGAAATAAATGATATCTCACATATTTTTTCACATTTCATTTGAAATAATAACATTTAGGTGGTAATTCAAAATCCGGAGGAACATTTGACTCAAATTTCTCATACAGTGAAATTACCTTTCCTTCCCTATACATCTTTTAGTGGCCATTAAATTTTTATTTATAAAACAAAGTTCCCTGTTATGACTTCTAGCAACTAATACCAAAAAACATTTATCTGTCTAAATTTTCACCATTTTTCAAGTGTGCTATCAAAAGTCACTTTGCAGACTCAGGCTTCCGCTTAACAAAGAGTTATACTCTAATAAATTTTATGTTGTAATTACAATTCCACAGAAGTTCAATGCAAAGAAAATTTGATACTCATAAAAATCAAATCTGTAGCAAGAGGATGAAGGTAGTTTTATAAATGGTTACAAAGAGTGTGGAATTACAACGCCTGTGTGACTGTTAGACCTCGCTTTTATAAAAAAAAATCTGTCTTATAATTTCATTAGCAAGTATGTAGTTTCCATCTTCAGTGCTTAACTGCTATTGGCTTGTTTTCCTTTTTTCCAAGTCCAAAATCTATTCTTTTAAATCAATGATTTTGCCTTCACTTTATCTCTGTCCTCAGCAACTTCACTTTATCTCTCTCCTTAGCAACTATTAAAATGAACTTATTTTAATATTTACTTCACAATAATCTTGCCATAAAAATAGACTTTAAAAGAAAGAGAAAAAATTTCTTTCTTAAAACAAATAAAAAAAACAGTGAATCTGTTCACCCAAAGTACAAATGTGCAATTAGCCAACTGATACACAGAAAACTCTCTTCTTCTCTCACACTTCCAATGTTTTTTTGCCTGTATCTTCATTAAATATTAGCAAATTAAAAATCATCATATGTTACCTAGCTTATCTGGGGCTGAGGACTGCAGTCTGGTTATCATTTGCTTTACATCTAATATCCACCTATGAATGAGTAAAAAGCATGTTTGTCTTTCTGGGACTGGTTTACCCCACTCAAGATGTTCTTTTGTTTGTTTCTTTCTTTCTTTCTTTCTTTTGTTGGGTTTTTTGTTTTTGCTTGTTTGTTTATTTTGTTTGTTTTTTGAGGCAGGGTTTCTCTGTAGTTTTAGAGCCTTTCCTGGAACTGTCTCTTCTAAACCAGGTTGGTCTTGAACTCACGGAGATCATCCTGCCTCTGTCTCTGCCTCCTGGAATTAAAGGCATGTGCCACCACTGCCTGGCTCAGGATGATGTTTTTCTAGTTTCATCCATTTGCCTGCAAATTTCATGATGTCATTGTTTTTTTACTGCTGAGTAGTACTCTATTGTACCACATTTTTTTAAATCAATTCTTTGGTTGATGGATATCTTAGTTATTTTCAGGTTCTAGCTAGTATGAATAACACTGCTATGAACATAGTTGAGCAAATGTACTTGTGGCATGATTAATCATCCTTTGGGTATATGCCCAAGAGTGGAATTACTGGGTCTAGAGGTTGATTGATTCCCAATTTTCTGAGCAGCTGCCTTACTGATTTCCAAAGTGGCTGTAAAAGTTTGTACTCCCACTAGCAGTGGAGTGTTCCCACTACTCCATATCCTCTCCAACAGAGATGTCAAGTAGGACCCTAACAAGATGCATAGGAAGTGGAAATAGATGAGATGTCCTGGGTAAACTGGGGGTAGGGAAGTAGAAGGGAGAGTATTGGGGGAAGTGACCATGAGGGATCAGGATGTCTGAGATGGGGACCAGAAGGAGGTGGAGAGTAATGAAAGAGATATCTATATATAGGAGGTCATTATGTGATGTAGGAGGGTCTTCTGTCTATGTGTTACTTTCATTGGTTAATAAAG
>LOEQ01015585.1:0-23721 GCA_001685075.1 Bramus lutescens
CATGGCTTCTCTCTGACTCTGCCTTCCTTCTCCCAGCATTCAGTTTAGTTTTCCTGCCTAGTTCTGTTCTGCTAAGCCACTGGCCAAAACAGATTTATTCATTAACCAATAAAAGCAACACTTAGAAAGAACAACTTCCCACACTAGTGTTGCTCTCTCCTTCTGCTGCCTGTGGATCCAGATGTAGAATTCTCTTCCACCTTTCCAGCACCATATCTACTTGCATACTTCCATGCTTCCAACCATGACAATAAAGAACTAAACCTCTGAACTACAAGCCAGCCCTAGCAAATGTTTTCCTTTATAAGAATCACCATGGTCATGGTGTCTCTTCATAGCAACAAAATCTTAACATAGACAAATACCAACTGGCCTAGCCCCCGCTAGGGATTTTGTTTATTTCTAGTTAGTATCATCTCATCTGACTTTATGTAAAAATTCATGAGTCTTTCTGTCTCATTTTTCATCCTTATATTCAATTAGAATCTAAACCCTGCCATTTTTACTTCTAATGTTATTTTTCCCTGAATTTTGGAAGATATATTAGGAACAGAGTGGAGGAACAGCCTTCTTATCCATTCCTAATGTTCTCTACATAGTTTAAGCTCCATTTATTTCTTTAATGTGCTGTCACAACAGCCTTTCATCTGATCTTCCTTTCATTCTTGTCACCCTAAAAAATCAATTTTCTACCCTGCTCTTTTTAAAAATGTTGTCCCTTCAGATTTATATTCTACCCTCCAGTTAGACTGACATACCTTTTACCCAGCTATCAAGCTAGATTTCCTTAAAACTTGACTCAATAAAGCTACACTATTTTTTCTTTTTTATCTGTGTGTAGAGAACTGGGGAGTAAAGTTTAGTCTTAATTGGTGGTAAACAAGTACTCTGCTACTGAGCTACAAACCCAGGCCTGAAACCCTCTTTCTCAAGGAAAAAAAAATCCTTTTAGGAAGAGTAGGAGTGGTTATCCTTGTTTTCTTGAATAAAATCCCTAAGAATTTTTATTCAAAATATGTTTTAATCATGTTATTTTCATATTCTTCATTAACTTTTAAATTTTAGGTTTCAAAAGCCCTAGACTTATTCTAACAGCTAGTACACATAGGCTAATAACTAAACCATCAGAAAATATTTAATAAATAAATAATTATGATGAATAATCTTCCAGTTCTTCTGTCAAAGAATAAAGTAGCACTTTTTAAATGTGAAACAGTGATCTCCTCATAATGACAAAATCAGAAGAAAATGTAGAAAGTTATTTTCTTTGCAGCTGAAGCTATGCACTATTACATTTGGTGGCACATATCTTACACATATTTGACTATTACTAATGTTGAGTAAAAATACAAAGTAGTATGATAATTAGGGAAAGAGCATGAAGACATAGAATTCTGCATTTCAAATCCCTCTGAACTGGAGGATAATATCTGTAACCTCATGATTGTGATCCTGAAAATCCAATCTAAGTTTATCTACAGCATATTTAAAGCCATGGAGTTATATGAAACATTTTACAAAGACAGGTACCAAAAAGTTACACTAATATTAGCTATGGTTGCACAGACACACACATAATCCTAGCATTATGGTGAACTCCAATGAAAAAATGAATGTTCTCTTCTGTCATCCAAATATTTGTACACAGGCATACTTACCCCCAAACCCACAAATGCACACATATATCACAAATGCCTACATAATACTTTCACACACATATATACATAAAATAAACCATAGCTCATAAATTAGAGATTAAGTCTTGCTTATCAATACTCATCTTACATTAGATTTGTTAATTTAGCAGATAAAATACAAGACAATAGTTAAATTCAAACTATAGTTAAAACAGGTTATGTCATATATATGTGTCACATATTCTAAACAGCACATTGCTGACTAAAATTTAAATTTAACTAGATATCATTACTTCATTTGTCAATCCTCATGAGAATGAAATTTTATTACCATCAACACAGATGTCATGTCTATGAAAATACCTAGTTATGACAACTTACATGTGTAAGAAATGAACTAAACCTTTGTAACACATCCTAATGTCTGCATTAATCTTTGATAACTCCCCATAAGCACGACAATAAACTAAATATTTTTACAGCTCTCCTCACTTCTCTGAATTGTATTAAAATTTTAAAGGTTGATGTTATACAAAGACATGATAGTAGTATCATTCGAACTGGCTCATCCCAAGCCTATATTTACATCTCCTGAAATCCAATTTCAGTTTGGATGTCATTTGTCAAATCACAGTCATCATTTGTACGCATATGTTCTTACGCACACATGATCATTTTTCTATCCCTGTGCACAGAGTACCTCCTAGAACTAGGACAATAGCTATTGGTTCTTCTCTTAAGAACATCATGCAGTTTTCAATTCATCAGACACAGGAGAGCACAGTGTGGTTGATGAAAATCATTTGCTCCGATATAGTATTCTTATTTGAGGTCTTGCCACCATGTTCCTGTATTCTTCCTAAGAGATCTGAAGGAATCCAGCACATCTGAAGTTTCAAAGAATTACTAGAACTTCCAGAAGATGAAGAGGAGAAAAAGAAACAGTAAGAGAAAGAGACAAAATTTGAAAATCTCTGCAAATTATGAAAGGTATTTTTGGAGGAAAAGGTTGAAAAGGTGGTTTGTGTCAAACCTGTTAGTGATGTCCCCATTCTGTATCATCACATGCACATAGTCATGGACAGAAAGCATAGAGAAAATCATGAAAGCCCAAGCCGTCAGAGACAACTTCAAGATGGGTTAGAAGGCAGCAAAGGAACACCCAAAGAGCAATCCTTATCTCTCCATTATTGAAACCTCAAGGCAAAAGACAGAAGCGGACAAGAATGGGAAATCTGTGAAGGACCTGGTCATCTTGCCATTTGAAGTTGCACTCCTGTCTTCTGGCTTCAATCTGGAAGCTTTCCAGACACATGCTAACAGGATCTACATGATGATGAAGCTTGCTCTAGGTGCTGATGAGGATGATCTTACTGCAGAAAGATGACATTAATGCTACAGAACCTGTAGAAATGGCACCCTGGGAAGGACATGACAACATATCACTCACAGAAGTGGACTAATCTTTACCAGAACAACTATGTGTTTGATGGTTACCTTCATTCTTTCTGATAATATATTTTCCAGACAGAATTTGTTTATTTTTAGTAACATCTGAAACATTTGTGTGGCATGCAAACTAAGGGTAAAATAAATTTCTTTTTGCTTGTAATACTGTGATACTATATCTTTGATTCAGCAGGTTGGTAGAATGTTTCTTGTACGACATAATATAACCTGTTTTTAACTTTGTGCTCTGAAGTGTGAGGCTGTCCAGCTGCAATCTTCAGTAGAGTAAATCTGTTGCTGCAGTGTTCTGAGATATACATGTGAAAAAGAGAAAAAAGCTAAGATGGCTTAAGTTTCATCTTAAAATTTTCCATCCTCTGTAGTTAATTCTGCTTGTACTAGTCTTAGAAGTAAGAATGCAAGCTAAAACAACTTGACAGGGGAATTCCCCAGGAGGCTTGTTTAACAAAGGACTGAGAACAAAATCCTGTTTCCCTAGGTCTAACTCAGCAGGGCCTGTGAATGTAAATATAGTACCCAGTCACAGTCGGTTTTAAAGGGTAGAGACAGGTGAGCTAAAAAGAAAAGAGGAAAGAGACAGACAGGCAGGCAGGCAGACAGACAGACAGATTGAGAGACAGATAGACAGAGAGACAGAAAGCCCATGAACTCAAGAGATTTTTCTTCCTCCTCCCCAACCTCTAGAGTGACTGAAGATTTGAAAGGTAAGGATCCTCTTTTACAGGCTGTCATACCCGTAGCTGTAACTTCCTCCTCCTGTAGAAATATTACTTAGCCTCAAGTACATCTGAGTTAGAATGAAATATAAATGTTTCACTTCTTTACAAAACTGCCTTCCAAATATGTGGTTTATGATCCAAGTACATTAGTTGGGTCCTTAAGATCCAACTTTTCTCACCTAATTATGCTATACTCTATGAATTTCTGTTCCTTCCTTGAGAAAGACTCTAAATCCTTACTAAACACCATAAAAGGCTAAACAAAGTAAGGTGATAAATCGAATAAGAATAACATATCTATATAGATATAGTATTGTAGATATATAACTACATGTTTAAAAGATAAAAGGTCATATTTGCACATACATGTATAAATAGGTATATGTCACTTGTATTTAAATGCATATGTGTGTATTTAAATGTATATATGTGTGTATATAAATGCTTAGGTGTATGTGTATAAATGTATAAATGTAAATATACTTAAATTTTTACTTCTTCTGACTGTAGGTAGATATGATATGATTCCTAAATAAGCCCTCCCTTTGGGAAGGTATCTTCCAATTAAAGAACAGCATTTGGTTGGCTGCGTTCTGATACTTCACATGCCCCACTCTTGGTATCTGAATCCCAATACAACATGACATAGCATGTCTGGTTTATTACTGTGCTCACTGAAGTGGGCCAACTCACCCCAGAGTCACTATGACAACTCCATGAGCAGTTAGCACTTGAGAAAGCACTATCTATTCAATTGGAATCTAATGCAGTTAAATACATCTGGTGCCATGAGATTATAATACACACAAATATAAACATAACTACCACAGAAAGAGATTCTAATGGCTGCTTCATCTTCTCCTATTATATACTAATATTCTAAATGACCAAAACTGGGCTATAATGGCTGTTTCTCTACTGGATCTAGTTAACAAACATACATTATTATCACTTCAACATTTTCTGTTCCTGGAGTGCAATTGAAAGGAAATTGAGGTGGGTTAGTTTAAACATTTGCCTCAAAGAACTATTTACAAATACCTTGAATGGCCAACTGCAGTGTGCAACAGCTTCTTGCCATTTCTTCTTCCTTTTCCACATTTCTCCCCATAATTCATGTTTTGTAACTTTGATGATAGGACGTCTCCTTACAGCATGCTGCAGTTCACTTCTGGCTCCCAAGTGGGGGAGTACAGGTCTCAGCAAGTTATAGGCAGCACTCTGAAATGTTGTATGTCGAAACAAGTCTTTGAGCTTATTTAGCATACATACTTTAGAACATGTGTAAGACAACAGCAAAGGAGGAATGGGAAAAATACTGGGAAATTGGGAACAAGAGTGACAGATGGAGAAGAGCAGGGAAGCTCTGGTACCTTTTAAGTAGCTAAGAGATTTGATAAGTCCCACTGACAGCAAACACAACATTGACTCAATTTCAAAGTGTACTTTTCAGTAGGATAAAAAAATGTATATCTACATTCTCTCTGAATGATGTGTGGCATATAATTTTCAGGCAATACATATTTATTCTGTGAATTAGTTGCTCAGAGGAGGATGGAGTAGGCTTCAGGCAAGTGAAGGCTTCCTGGCATCACTGTTACCATGAACCTCATGCAGTCACTTGAAAACAGCGTGCATGGTGTGAGGGGGCGACATAACCACCTGGAATGACAGAGCACATTGGTAGTGACAGCAATTCACACGTGTATCCTTCCAACCTGGAGGCCCGCAGAGGAAAATCAGTCAAAAGCAAAAGGTACCTAGTCTTGTTTTTAAAGCTAATTTTACTTTTTAATGTTTTGTTTCCAGCTGACACACATATATATATATATATGTGTGTGTGTTTCAGTTTAGCTTAGCATTAAACACACACATGTAGTTTCACACATTCATGCCTATACATGCATAAACATAAATTCATTCTTCAGTTAGAATTTGTAAACATATAAAAATAAAAGTTTATGTGACAGAACCTAGAAAGGTAAAACGGGTGATAAAAGAGAGCCATAGAATGGCAAGCTAAAATAATTAAATAATGTGCACATCCATAGCAAACTAGTAATGCGGACACACGACTTTGTCATGGAAGTTGATATGTTATAAAATGTTTCAAGGGACAATAAGAAAAGAAATATAAACAACCAAAGTATCAGAGAGAGATGAAACATATGATGTTCACCTCTTCCAACACTAGGTTGACAACTGTCACTCAGTGAGAAACTGCACACTAAATAAACAGGTTAAGTGATGAGTGATAAACAGATGATGTCAGAGACTTAGAAATGTATGACATCAGTACAGCTGGAGTGGATCTGGCTGGAATGGTTTCAGAAACAGCCCCAAAGTTCAATTGTTAGTTTGACGTCACTTATGGCCCTTATCTATACTCCCCTGCCATATAAACGCACATGCTCGTGCACACACACACACACACACACACACACACACAAATACCCTTGTCTTCAGTATAAACCAGTATCCCAGAGAAGTAGGCTCTGTTGCCAGTGAAGGAATGGACTTTTAAGCAAGAGCAAAAGAAAGCAGGCAAAGAACAAAAGCTTCCCTCTTCTATGCCATTCATACAGGCTGCTGCCAGCAGGTGTGGCCCAGATTAAAGGAGGATTTTACCACTTCGAGAGATCAGGATTTAAGGTGGTTCTTCCTGTTTGAAATTATTTAATTAAAAAACCTCTCTTGCAGATGTATTCAATCCCTAAAAGTTAATTCCAGATGTAGTCAATTTGACAACAAAGAATAGCCATCACACATACACCATCTCTCTATATTCACAAGAATGTAGTCTTACAGGAGTTATACATTTAATATGCTCAATCATTATCTAACCATGCACAAATTTTGTTATTTATCAAGAGAAAAGTAGAACAAAAACACAGGGCATCTGAATAGCTTAACCAAGATCATATGGATCACATACGTTAAAGATCAACCAAAAAGTGACTAGATTAAAATTGGAATTTCTATTTATTTCTATTTTTCATTCTATACAGAGAGAAGTACATTATTTTCCGCTTAAGTATGCATCAGTGTGAAGGAAACTACAAACAAAGAAAAAGTTCCAGGTAAATTGTTAGAACCGATTCCTGAAACTATGTCATTGAAATCATTCTCAGCTCCAAATTCCCTTTTTAATTTGGAATAGTTCACGGGATGCTGCCATCATGAGCACACAAGAATAAGTTGACATCTTCTATTAGACCCAGTGATTTTTCCAGTATTTCCACACCACAGCTGCTACATTGCCTTAATGGAGAACTAAACATTCCAGAAAGTACTACAGCAATGTTTCTCATGGTCATCATCTCCCCTATTCTCTATTGATCTTCCACAGACCCCTGCTCTTCCTTGGCCTGTGGAGACTGTTCCTTTCCATTTCAGTGATCACTATAAACGTTTGGTTGAATGAATGTTCTTCCTCTCAGCAATGCCCTGAGGCTCTGTTTCATTACTTTATCTGGATCAGTTTTTATTGCCCTCAGTCCAGCTCTCCTTGAGATGCCCTTGCAAGTTCAGTGAGGAAGACAGCCTAAAGTTCCTCTAAGGTTGGCTAAACTTAGATGTCCCTCGGACTTTTGACTCCTGGTTCCCCATTTCTTAGAGCTGTTGCTTTAGAAAACCCAGCTCTTTCTTGAAATCTTTCTTTTGATTTTTCTCTTTACCCTTAAAATGAATGTCTGTCTTTCTCCAGTCACTTGCCAACTTTAAGATAGTTTTTTTTGTTTTGTTTTGTTTGTTTTGTTTTCTGTATCAAGAAGCTGCAACTCATCTGGATATAAAGTAAACATTGACTCTCCTAGATTCTGCCCAGAGAGCAAGAATCCATCTTTAGGGGGTGCAAATTTACAAGCCTGGATAGCCTACCCAAATGGTTGCAAACTCAAAACCAAAGCATTTTACTTACCTCATGAACGAATCCATGCCCCACAACCTACTAGTGCTTTCTCAATATTCATACTCATGCTCAAATTCTCTCCCATCTTTTGTTTCAGGGAAAGATGAGTGTAGCTTCCTGCTCCCATTAGGAGGCATGGCGATGCTCTCATCATCTTCACTGCCAGATATATTAGAGATTGGTACCTCCATCTAGAAGTATACCTTCAACCCTGCTGTCCTAAGATTCATCCTTTCACTTCCAAGGTCATTTGATGAATGAGAAATCTCTTCTTCTCTGTAGATTTTATTTATTATTCATAATGGTCAACAGGCTTTAGAGACCCCAATCAATTTTTCCCCCCTTTGGAGAAAGTTCAACATTTCAGCCAGTTTGAATTGTCAACATGAGCCCTAAAACATACTTACATAGGGGCATTTTTTGTAAATGATTACAACTTAGTCTTTGGCATTGTTATAGAGCTGAGAGATACCTACAACTAGTAACAGAGTCAGTAAGACCTAACACAGAAAGATTTGCAAATATATCTTGTTGTATATGATTATATATTCAAAATCCATTTTCAAATAGCCACTAAATCTATCAGTCTTCCGAAATGGACATACAAAATCTACTGTCAAGAAAAAGCCAAATTAAATTGTTGGCTACTGACATGTGAAATAAATTAACTGCCTTCTCCTCTAAATCTACAATATTATCTTTTGCTCATTCAAAACCATCTATAACCATTCTGACAAGTGAAAAACAGAATCTCACCTTTGTTTTGATTTTAATTTTCTTTTCATTTATTTTTTTTAAAAAACTGTCTTTTCTCATTTCAGATGCCAATCCCAATTCTCACTCCCTCCTGGCCTCCCATTCCCTCCAATTTCCAGCCCACTCCACCCCCATCCACTCCTCAGAGAGGGTAAGGCTTCCCATGGGGAGTCAACAATGTCTAGCACATTGCTTTGAGTAAGGACCGAGGCCCTCCTACTGTATCTAGGCTGAGTAAGTTATCCTTCCATAAAGAATGGCTTCCAAAAAGCCAGTACAAGCAGCAGTGATAGACCCTAGTGCCACTGCGAGTGGTCCCACAGTCTGCCCCAGTCATACAACTGTCACCCTCATTCAGAGGGCCTAGTTTGGTCCTATTCTGGTTCCTTCTTTGTCAGGCTAGAGTTTTTGGGCTCCTATTAGCTCAGGTAAGCTCTTTCAGTCTTGGTCTTGATCTCTTGGCTTGTATTCTCACTCCTCCCACTCTTCAACTGGACTTTGGGTGCTCAGCCCAGTGCTCCTCTACAGATCTCTTCCTCTGCTTCTTTCAGTTGCTGGATGAAAGTTTTATGGTGACGTTTAAGAAAGTCATCAATCTGTCTCTGGGGCAAGGCCATTTGGGGCACCCTCTCCACTAATGCTTAGGGTGTTAGCTGAGGTCATTTTGTGGATTCCTGCAAATTTCATTAGTGCCAGGTTTCTTGCTAAACCATAATGGTTCCCTCACCAAGATATCTTTTTTCTTGTTCTGCATCTTTATCCTTCCCCCATCTCAACTATCCTGTTACCTCAAGTTCTCCTCCGTTTCTCCCTCTACTTTTTTCTCCTTCCTCCCTCCCTTCTCTCCCCATCCCCATGCTCCCAATTTTCTCAGGATATCTTGTCTATTTCCCCTTCCCAAGGGATCTATATATGTTTACCTTAGGGTTCTCTTTGTTACTTAGCTTCTCTGGGGTCTTGGACTACGTGTTTGCTATCCTTTGCTTTATAGTTAGTATCCACTTATGAGTGAGTACATACCATGATAATATTTCTGGGTCTGGATTACCTCATTCAATATGTTTTTTTCAAGTTCCATCCATTTACACACAAATTTCAAGATGTCATTGTTTTTTACCACTGAGTAGTACTCCACTGTGTAAATGTACCACATTTTCTTTATCCATTATTCAGTTGAGGGGCATCAAGGTTGTTTCCAGGTTCTGGCTGTTACAAATAATGCTTCTATGAACATAGTTGAACAAATGTCCTTATAGTATGATTGAGCATCCTTTGGGTGTATGTTGAAGAGTGGTATTACTGGGATCTTGAGGTAGATTAATTCCCAGTTTTCTGAGAAACCGCCATACTAATTCCCAGAATGGTTGGACAAGTTTGCACTCCCACCAGCAATGGAGGAGTGTTCCCCTTATTCTGCATCTTCTCCAGCATAAGCTGTCATCATTGTTTTTAATCTTAGCCATTCTTGTAGGTGTTAGTGTCTTTTTGATTTGCATTTCCCTGATGGTTAAGGTTGTTAAATAATTCCTTTCTGTTTTTTGACAATTTGATTTTCTTTTTTTGAGAATTCTCTATTTAGATCTCTACCTAACTTTTTAATTGGATTATTTGGTGTTTTGATATGTAATTTCTTGAATTCTTCATATATTTTGGAGATCAGTCCTCTGTCTGATGTGAGGTTGGTGAAGACATTTTCCCATTCTGTATGCTGCCTTTTTTTCTTAGTGACTGTGTCCTTTGCTTTACAGAAGCTTCTCAGTTTCAGGAGGTCCCATTTATTGAATGCTGCTCTTAGGGTCTGTGCTACTGGTGTTATAATTAGGAAGTGGTCTCCTGTGTCCATGCATTGAAGGGTACTTCCCATTTTCTCTTCAATCAGGTTCAGTGTGCTCAGATTCATGTTGAGGTCTTTAATCCATTTGGACTTCAGTTTTGTACATGAGGACAGATATGGATCTATTTGCATTCTTACATAATTACATGTTGACATCTAATTATGTCAGCCTCATTTGTTGAAGATGCTTTCTTTTGCTATTGTTTAATTTCAGCTTCTTTGTCAAAAATCAAGTGTTCATAGGTGTGTAGATTACTATCCAGGACTTTGATTTGATTTCATAGGTCAACCTGTCTATTTTTATGCAAATGCAAGGATGTTTTCATTGCTGTAGCTCTTTGATAGAACTTGATGTCAGGGTCAGGGATGGTGATGCCTCTGGAAGTTTCTTTATTGTACAGGATTTTTTTTTTTGGCTATCCTGGTTTTTTGTTTTTCCATATGAAGTTGAGCATTATTCTTTAAAGGTCTCTGAAGAATTGTGTTGGGATTTTGACAGGGAAACTATAGATTTCTTTGGGTGTAATTGCCATTTTTATTATGTTGATCCTGCCTATCCAAAAGTATTAGAGATCATTCCATTTTCAGATACCTTCTTCAATTTCTTTCTTCAATGACTTAAGTTTTTGTTAAAGAGGTCTTTTGTGTCTTTGGTTAGTGTTACCCCAAAATATTTTATGTTATTTGTGACTGTTATGAATGGTGATGTTTCTCTTACTTCTTTCTCAGCTTCTTTATCATTTGTATATAGAAGGGTTACCGATTTTTTTTTAGTTTATACTGTATCCTGAAACATTACTGAAGGTATTTATCAGATATAGGAGTTCCCTTGTAGAGTTTTTGGGGTCACTTATGTATACTGTCATATCTTTTTCAAATACTGAAAGTTGGAGTTCTTCTTTTCTAGTTTGTATCCCCCAGTCACCGTTTGTTGTCTTACTGCTCTAGCAGAACTTGAAGAACTATGTTGAATAGATATGGAGAGAGTGGTCAGCCTTGTCTTTTTCCTAATTTTAGTGGAATCATTTTGAGTTTTCTCCATTTAATTTGATGTTGGCTGTGAACTTGCTGTATATTGCTTTTACTATGTTTAGATTTGTTCCTTGTATCCCTGATCTCTCTAAGACTTATATCATGAAGGGGTGGTGGATTTTGTCAAATATTTTTTCAGCATCTAATGGTATGATCATATTTTTTTCAGTTTATTTATATGGTGGATTACATTGATAGATTTTTGAATGTTAAACAATCCCTGCATCTCTGGGATCAAACCTACTAGACCTGGGTGATTTTTTGATGTTTTCTTGGATTTTTTTTTTTGCCAGTGTTTCATTGAGTACTTTGTATCAATACTCATAAGGGAGACTGATCTATAGTTCTCTTTCTTTGTTGCATCTTTGTGTGCTTTGTGTCTCAGGGTAACTGTAGCCTCATAAAAGGAGTTTACCATGTTCCTTCTGGTTTTATTATGTGGAGCAAATTGAGTATAGTCGTTAGCACTTCTTTGAAGTTCTGGTAGAATTCTTCACTGAAAATTTCCAGCCCAGGGCTTTTTTTGGTAAGAGGCTTCTGACACCTGCTTCTATTTCCTTGCAGTTTATAGGTCTATTTTAATTGTTCATCTGGTCTTAATTTAAATTTGCTATGGCTATCCAGAAAATTGTCCATTCCTATTACATTATCCAATTTTGTGAAGTACAGATTTTTGCATTATGGTCTAGTCCTCAGTGGAACTCTTCGGTGTCTGTTGTTATGTCCCCTTTTTATTTTTGATTTTGTTAATTAGGATGTTCTCTCTTTGTTTGTTTGTTTGTTTGTTTGTTTGTTTAGTTTGGATAAAGGTCTGTCTATCTTTTGATTTTCTCAGAGAACCAATTCATTATTTCATTGATTCTTTGTATTTTTTTTGTTTCTAATTTATCTTTTTTTTTGTCCTCAATTTGATTATTTCCTGCTATCTACTCCTACTGGGTGAGTCTGCTTTTCTTTTGTTGTTGTTGTTCTAGAGCTTTCAGGTGTCCTGTTAAGTCACTAGTGTGAGATTTCTTCACTTTCCTTATATAGGCACTTAGTGCTACAAACTTTCCTCTTAGCACTGCTTTCATAGTGTCCCATAGGTTTGGGTACATTGTGCCTTCATTATCACCAAATTCTAGGAAGTCTTTAAAGACTTCCTTTATTTCTTCTTTGACCCAGGGGTGATTCAGTTGAGCACTGTTCAATTTCCATGAGTTTGTAGGCTTTCTACAATTACTGTTTTTGTAGAATTCTAATTTTAATGCATGATTATCCAATAGAACACAGGGGGTCATTTTTTCCAAATTTTTGTATCTGTTGAGGTTTGTGTTGCTACTGAGCATGTGTTCAATTTTAGAGAAGATTCCATGAGGTGCTGAGAAGAAGGTATATTCTTTTATATTTGTTTGAAATGTTCTATAGATGTCTGTTAAATCCATTTTAGTCATGGCATCTGTTAGTTCTCTTATTTCTCTGTTAAGTTCCTGTTTGTTTGTGCTTTCCATTGGGGATAGTTGGGTGTTGAAGTATCCTACTATTATTAGTGTGTGGAGTTTGATGTGCAATTTAAGTTTTAGCAATGCTTTTTATTTTACTTATGTGGGTGCACTTCTATTGGGGTATAGATATTCAGAATTGCAACTTCGTCTTGATGAATTTCTCCTGTGATGTCTTTCTCCATATATTCTGATTGATCTAAGGTTGAAGTCTATTTTGTTAGATATTAGTATAGCTACACTGACTTATTTCTTAGGTCCATTTGATTGGAAAATCTTTTCCCAAACTTTTACACTGACGTAATGTCTGTCTTTGAGG
Organism: Bramus lutescens; assembly: GCA_001685075.1. Taxonomy (NCBI): domain Eukaryota; kingdom Metazoa; phylum Chordata; class Mammalia; order Rodentia; family Cricetidae; genus Bramus; species Bramus lutescens. Next base: position 13,159 of record LOEQ01015585.1, read on the forward strand.
TTGAGGTATGTTTCTTATATATAACAGAAGGATGAGTCCTACTTTCATACCTATTCTGTTACCCTGTGTCTTTTTACAGGTGAATTGAGTCCATTGAAAATAATAAATATTAATGACCAATGATTTCTAATTCCTGGGTTTTTTTTAGTGATAGTTTTTGTGTGTTTCCCTTCTTTGGGGTTTGCTGGTGTGAGATTATCTGTTGTCTGTGTTTCTGTGAATACAGTTTGCTTCTTTGGGTTGGAGATTTTTTTTTCCTACTACTATTGACGATTACAATAAAGTAGTTCCAAATATCTCCGAAAGGAGTATAATAAAGGATCCTTTATTTAGGGGTAATCTCACAGATCACAGTCCTCTACATTAATGGGAACCAAAGAACCAAAGAACCAAATTGAGCAGCCAAGAATGGCTGCACAAGCTTTACATCTGCATTTATAGTATAAGAGACCATGCCCAAGAAGGCTGGTATCTTAAAGGCTATTGGTTGAAGGACTTCTCACAGTACTTCACCCTTTTGTCTAAATAAAAGAATTCCAAGGCCAATACAAAACCATATATAATAAGAATAAATATAAAGTATAAAATTTAGAATTACAACCAGTATAAACAATATCAAGCAAAAAACATATGTTAAGTGTTTCAATAATTACGCTATCCTAAGAAGTCTAAGTCTTGCATGAGAAATGGCTTGGCCAAGTCATTAGAGGAAAGTAACTATGATTATCTAGTTTTCAGTTCCATCGAATACCTAAGAAGTGAAATTATATTACTTGAATAAACAGGAAATGCAGTTAAGCAACTTCCAAAATGTGCAATAAATGACAGAGATAACTGGCTACCTAGGAAATCACCCAATGTCTCATTTGCGATGTTGGAGCAACCAACTTTGGCTGAGGCCTAGAGTAACAGATAATTTTCAAAGGCATGAAAATTTGAAAAACTGTCTTATTCTGTCTTGGCAAGTTTTGACAGTCCTTTTTCTTGTATCTTGCTTGCATAGTTAAGACACCAAGAAGTTTGTCAGTGGTCAAGGTATGGACAGTTCTTTACCTAAAGGCCAGTTTTGCCAAGAAGAAAACAAGATCCAAATGTAGTGTCTTCGGTGCCCAAACATTCTCTCAGGAATAGATCAGTGCTGCCAGGAGAAACTGTGTCATATCAACAGAACCCTAAGTTATTTAAGTTATTAAATACAGTTTTTTGAAGTGGTTGATGATTACTTATGTAAGTGGAATTCAATCTCTATGTATCTAAAGAACACGATTAGTCTAACTATAAGTATGCCAAACATGGATGACTACTGACCTATAATTCCTAATGCCTATATAGCTTAAAGAGTAATGCCTTATATTAGATATAAAACAATCTTTAAACAACTGTGGAGCAAATGAGGACAATAACCTCAAAATGTAAATAATATATAAGTATCTTGCTCATAGGTAGAAATGTATAGTGTAATGTGATAAATATATCCTAAAATTAAATCAATATTCAAAATGTCTTAGGCAGAGGTAGAAATGAGCATGCATATACTATGACAAAATAACTTTGCATAAGTATACAAATATTATAAACAGAAACAGAAGCATATTTAATATATCAAATATAATTTGAATTTATATCAATATACAAGAATCTGTATCAATGTAAATTGTCTATAAATAATAGCTCACAAATATTCACTCTATTACTCACTATTATTATTAGTATAAGTAAGCTCACATTAACTAATCTACTTATTATCCCATCCAAATTCTCTTTATTTCCTAAAGAGATTCAGAAGGCAGGTGGGTGGAGGAGCTTGGAGGAGAGGAGAGAGAGAAAACTAAAATTGGGCTGTAAAATAAATAAATTAATCTAAAAATTTCTATAAAATATTATATCACCTCTGTACAATATCCACTGCATATGTGCAGGACATAAAGGTTGGCAATAAAATGTCATTTGGCAAATCTATGACACGAGAAGCANGCTATTGGTTGAAGGACTTCTCACAGTACTTCACCCTTTTGTCTAAATAAAAGAATTCCAAGGCCAATACAAAACCATATATAATAAGAATAAATATAAAGTATAAAATTTAGAATTACAACCAGTATAAACAATATCAAGCAAAAAACATATGTTAAGTGTTTCAATAATTACGCTATCCTAAGAAGTCTAAGTCTTGCATGAGAAATGGCTTGGCCAAGTCATTAGAGGAAAGTAACTATGATTATCTAGTTTTCAGTTCCATCGAATACCTAAGAAGTGAAATTATATTACTTGAATAAACAGGAAATGCAGTTAAGCAACTTCCAAAATGTGCAATAAATGACAGAGATAACTGGCTACCTAGGAAATCACCCAATGTCTCATTTGCGATGTTGGAGCAACCAACTTTGGCTGAGGCCTAGAGTAACAGATAATTTTCAAAGGCATGAAAATTTGAAAAACTGTCTTATTCTGTCTTGGCAAGTTTTGACAGTCCTTTTTCTTGTATCTTGCTTGCATAGTTAAGACACCAAGAAGTTTGTCAGTGGTCAAGGTATGGACAGTTCTTTACCTAAAGGCCAGTTTTGCCAAGAAGAAAACAAGATCCAAATGTAGTGTCTTCGGTGCCCAAACATTCTCTCAGGAATAGATCAGTGCTGCCAGGAGAAACTGTGTCATATCAACAGAACCCTAAGTTATTTAAGTTATTAAATACAGTTTTTTGAAGTGGTTGATGATTACTTATGTAAGTGGAATTCAATCTCTATGTATCTAAAGAACACGATTAGTCTAACTATAAGTATGCCAAACATGGATGACTACTGACCTATAATTCCTAATGCCTATATAGCTTAAAGAGTAATGCCTTATATTAGATATAAAACAATCTTTAAACAACTGTGGAGCAAATGAGGACAATAACCTCAAAATGTAAATAATATATAAGTATCTTGCTCATAGGTAGAAATGTATAGTGTAATGTGATAAATATATCCTAAAATTAAATCAATATTCAAAATGTCTTAGGCAGAGGTAGAAATGAGCATGCATATACTATGACAAAATAACTTTGCATAAGTATACAAATATTATAAACAGAAACAGAAGCATATTTAATATATCAAATATAATTTGAATTTATATCAATATACAAGAATCTGTATCAATGTAAATTGTCTATAAATAATAGCTCACAAATATTCACTCTATTACTCACTATTATTATTAGTATAAGTAAGCTCACATTAACTAATCTACTTATTATCCCATCCAAATTCTCTTTATTTCCTAAAGAGATTCAGAAGGCAGGTGGGTGGAGGAGCTTGGAGGAGAGGAGAGAGAGAAAACTAAAATTGGGCTGTAAAATAAATAAATTAATCTAAAAATTTCTATAAAATATTATATCACCTCTGTACAATATCCACTGCATATGTGCAGGACATAAAGGTTGGCAATAAAATGTCATTTGGCAAATCTATGACACGAGAAGCATTTAATTTTTGTGATATCTCATAGTACCTTTAACATTGCTCATGTCCCAATAGTGCATGCAATAATAATCTGTTACAAAGTCCATGCTAAGTAGCTTGAGTCTGGGTAGTTTCAAGTGACATAGAGATTAGTTCAAGTGACTTGCATGGCACAAATAGTTTCAACTCTAATATGGCAGATTTGGTGTTATTTTATGATAATCATAACACTTACTTGTTAAAAGCATTACCATCAATAAACATAGAACACTCAAGGAAACTAAAGCTGCTTTTTGCCCATAGAGAGAGTCCTACTGTTATTTACTTGAATATGTCTGAGCCTCTATTTATCTGTGAATTCAGAGAAACAGGCAAAGCAGTTGCTGTCAAGAACAAGCCTGTTGGGTTTTTCACAGGATACGCAGCCTGGTAGGTTCAATAAAAACAGAAGCTTCCAATTAACTCAGCCTTATTTGGAAAAGATAATCTTTTGGTCAAGCTTGGAATAGGAGGCGCAAAGGATTGGCATGACCAGCATCACAACCAGGATAGCTTCCCAGCAGAGTTCTTAACAGCAGGTGCTTATTTAAAGTTTCCTGGAAGCTTTCAAGTAGTCACATTTAGGCTGCCCTAACCTTCAAGGATTATGACTTAATTGGTATGGGGTTGATTTAATCTCTAGTATTTTTCAAGCTCCCCAGATATTACACAGTATGGGGTAAGTTTAGGAACCACTCACATGAGCCAGAATCTAGCATCCACCAAGGTTCATAATTGTTTGCACAATAGGACTTGGTAAGATTTCTCAATCAGTAAAACCTTTGGAATGTTGCAGTAATCAAGAATATACTTGCAAATTCAGGGTGGAAGCTGTACAGTGTGAAAATACAGCAAAATCCCTCTTACTTGACTAATGTGAACATTAAAGCATAATATAAAATTTATTAATATTTGCAGAAAGGAAGAAAGCATTAAGTAATAATATCAAGTAAATTACTAGCAACACTTCCTGTTGTTACTTTTATTCTAAATGTGGTTTTTAAAAAATATTTATTTATTTATTATGTATACAATATTCTGTCTGTGTATANNTTTATTATGTATACAATATTCTGTCTGTGTATATGCCTGCAGGCCAGAAGAGGGCACCAGACCCCACTATAGATGTTTGTGAGCCACCATTGTGGTTGTTGGGAATTGAACTCAGGACCTTTGGAAGAGCAGACAATGCTCTTAATCTCTGAGCCATCTCTCCATCCCCCTATGGTGATGGTGGTTGTTTTAACAAAAAGAAAAAAAGAGACAATGTTCAAAGGTGTTATCAAAGTATGAGTAACAATATTTAAGCCTTGAAAGAATAGCATGGGACTGAACTAGGCCCTCCATATGTGGGGGACTGATGAAATTTGAAATATCTGAGAGGCCCTTGCTAGTAGGACCAGGCTCTATCTCTAGTGCATGAGTTAGCTTTTTGGAACCCATTCCCTGTGATGGGAAGCCATGTTCAACCTTAATGAAAGGGTGAAAGGCTTAATCCTGCACCAATTTAATATGCCAGGCTTTGTTGTGTCTGCATGGGATGCCTTACCTATTGGGAGAAGTGGATGTGGGATGGGCTGGGGAGAGGTGAGGGCATGGAGGCGGGGTGGGAGGGAGAACTTTGATTGGAATATAAAACGAAATTTAAAAAAAATATTAAAAAACACATTAAAAAGATTACCCAAATTAATCAATTAGGTTTCATCCCAGAGACACAAGGATGTTTCAATATACATAAAACAATAAATGCGATCTACCATGCAAACAAACTGAAAGACAAAAATCACATAATTATCACATTAGACACAGAAAATGCTTTTAGCAAAACCCAACACCCTTTTATGATAAAAGTCCTGGAGAGACTTGGGATACAAGGTACATACCTTAACATAATAAATAAACAGTTTAAAGCAAGTCCATAGTTAAAATCAGCTTAAATAAAGAGAAACATAAAGAACAAAACAAAAAATAGATTAAAAATTAAAAAATTGAAAAAAGATTGGAAAGAATGGAAGAGAACTACATGAACTCAGTGTATGTATGTGAACTCAGCCACAGCATGAAACATGGTCCACTCTCACCCTTCTTTTGTAGCTTAGCATATTGAAAAGAATTACTAAGTAGCTTATATACTCTAGTCACAAAATTATAAGGTCATTTGGTCCTATTCTATTTTTAACATTTTAAGAAAAGATCCCCTCTCCCAGCTGGCATGGGAGTTAGAAACATGTTCATTTTCTGTAAGATGAGGAATAACACCATGGACTTAGCCACAGAACAGGCAGATACGTTTTCTTACCGACCACATGGAACTAAAGATGTGGGTCCTGAAGGTATATATGGTGCCCAGTTTGCTGGCCTGAGAAGGGAAAAATATCCGGATTTATCCAACTGCATGAAACATAGACATAATATTCTCACAAGTCAGGAAAGGAAAGAGGCACAAACTCATAAGGATGCTGCAGTATGAATGATCCAACACATTTTTCCTGGCTTTGAAGATGGGAAATGGTGATCTTGGGCAGAAGTTCAGAAGGCTTTAGAAGTTGGTAAAGGCAAGGAAGTTGCTACTCTCTGGCAGCCACCAGAAGGGAACGTAATCTCCAGATGCTTTGAACTTCTGACCTCCAGGAAAGTCAGACATTGCATGTATGCAGGTACTTGTCACAACAGCTAGTAGACATTAACACTGTGTGCTTGCTTTAGGTTTAAATATTTTGACACAATCTTGGACCACATTTGATGTTCAGCACCAATAGTTTCAAGTCTTTGCCAGTATGGGTCTGGGCTACCCAGTCAGCCATTTGAACATTTTTTCCAATGTTTCTCAATATTTTTAACTTTTCTATTGAGTTTCATTTATTTCCTTGCCTTTTCTGGAAATTAGAATACAAGTTTCTACCTGTAACTGTAAAGAATCATCCCTTTCAAATAGATCCCAAATATACCCTAGAGTGTTGATACAGCCAGTCACTCAGTCTGTTTGAACTTCCCAAGCGAGCTGCTACTAAAAACTAGGAGTAAATTTTACAAATTAAGGCAGGTTATAGTTTGTCAACAAAGCACTGAAGAGGTGGTAGATCTGCGACTTTTTAGTTTTATTCTGTATTTCATGGAAGAAGACCAAGAGGTCACCATCCCAGCAATAAAGGAAAAAAAATCTGCCATCTACTGATGTCCACTGAAAACTACAAGCATGAAGCCTTAAGATCATACTGGGCAGCAGACATGGGCAGTAGAGCTCTTAATACAAAAAATAAAATCTCCATTCTTACATCTACTTGGAAAATAATAATAGTGTTTCATTCAACTTCGTGATACTATCCTAAGTCATTTCTCTTGTCTCATAATTGCTAAGCATTAACTATGATAGTAGGAACTTAATATATTTAGAGATATTGAGACATTCTTTGCAATTTTGGAAAATATAGCAGATTCTCATGGTTTTGGAAGCAGGGATTCTTGACTTCAGAGGGCATTAGTTCCTTGCACTGCAGTGTGTTCTTGTGTTCTAGGAATACTGAATGACTTGTCACTTACTAATCAACATATAATGTGGAATTCATCTACTAGCGTGTGACTGAATTATAGTAAGTTGTAAAAAGGCAGCACAGACAGCAAGTTATAATATACAGAATCTATATCCTTATATATAAATTACATATATATATAAATTACATTATAGTCCCATAGAAAAGGAAAGTCTCTGCTAGATAGTTTTGATTTTTATTCTTTAAATTGATACCTACCAGAATCTTTGAGAAGAAATCTTCCTGTGTGTACACACTGAGAGCCTGTGGTGCCCACACATTTAAACACACACTCATGCTCCCAAAGTGCAGAGAATCATCTTCCTCCTATACATAGTAAAGTTTACTAAATCAAGCCACAGATCTGCTAACTTAAAGTGTAAAGGACATCTTGAGTATTATTGAATAATAAAGTTCAGCCTCTGATAAATAAAATAAATTCTGATGGCAAAAATCAATCCTGGTTTTGACATTTATGTATACTTAGTCTTCACTGTCATCTGAGGAATGTGATGGTGCTGCAACTATATTTATAATAATTTAATTTAGGTATCTTTTATTAATCAATTATTTTCTGAATTTCTGTATACATTCTTCCTCTGAATAGTAATTCAGTTTCTATCACCTAGTGTGGGAACTTACTGCCAATAAAGGATATAGATTCTGTATATTATAACTTGCTGTCTGTGCTGCCTTTTTACAACTTACTATAATTCAGTCACACGCTAGTAGATGAATTCCACATTATATGTTGATTAGTAAGTGACAATTCATTCAGTATTCCTAGAGCACACTGCAATGCAAGAAATTAATGCCCTCTGAAGTCAAGAAACCCTGCTTCCAAAACCATGAGAATCTGCTATATTTACTAAAATTGCAAAGAATGTCTCAAAATATTGGCAAAAAAGATCAGGGAAATTGATATCGGGAAGCATTCTTTTCTGAAAACAAAACATAAGTGACAAAGGTATCACTCAATTGCAGTTCCTCAAAACTGTTAACCACCAGCTATAACATAGAGCTTTAATTTGTCTGGCAAGAGCTCTCCCATGTAACTGAAGAAGAAGGAAAGTTAAAGGATATTCAGAATTTTTACAGCGGGAAGATTAAGACTATAGTTTTGGTGTGATGATTGCCTAAACAAAAGACTACAAAATATTATACCATCTTACTAGTGGTGATTACCAGAAACACTCTGAAAGTGCAAGAAACCCTATCTTTGTGTCTCTTCCTTTATGTATTTTTCCATTTTCCTTCTTTCTTCTTGACACCAGTAATGTAGGAAAGCAAGGCCCAGTAGAAATGGCTTCTTGGGCCATGAGTAATATAGGATAATAAAAATGAGCTAGGGAAGTGTATATGGTGCTAATACGTTTATGTGAATGTTAGATAAGGACAAAAGCAGCTCCTACAATGCTTTTAGAGATACAAAAGTATCTATAGGTCATGTTACAAAAAGAGGGAAGAGAGTAATGAGACTAGGATTACATAAACCATAAAATAGTCCAATTAGAAGGAACTGGAGCATTGGATGTCTGGTTAACAGCATGAACTGCATGCAGAGGACCAGAGGTCAGTTCCCAGTTTAATATTTGGTCCCATATTCCCACTTCTAGGCACCACCAAAAGAATGTAAGTAAAAATACAGACAAATTTATGGATCAGCTCAGAGCGGTGTTGCTAATAGTAGTATAACATTCTCTACAGCAACTACAACAATCAGAATAATAAACAATAATATGATAACTCTTGCAACCATAACGTATAGGGAGAATAAATAATACATATACATGAAGCAAGTTACACGTGAATATATGCGGTATGATTTTGTTTTAGTATTATGCCAGAGTAAGCAAAGATAAACATTATTATTTGAGAAAGCTTATATAACTTATAATACAAACAAATAGATCAAATGTGTGTTATCATAAAATACAGGCTTATCATTACGTCATTTAGAGATAGATAAGGAAGTTTCTGATGGAGATCTTAGGACCTAACATTATCCTTTATGGTAAGGTGTCTGTATGAGGATTGTTGTAATAATTGTTGTGTGCTCATTTCTTTTATGCAATCTTTCATAAGTGTTGCTTTAACTTTTTTTAAAGTATGAAATTCAACAATGGAAGAGCAAATGAATGATTTGTACAGAATATTAAACTGTGAACTCTCTGATAATGGAAATTGAGATTTGTTCACTGATGTCATCTCCAGAATAGAGCATCTGAGTCTGGACAAATGATCTCAGCTTGCAATGGTAGAATAATAAAAGTCAAACTGTACATACAACCAAATCTGTTTTAATTGATTAACTTTGTCATAAAAAGCAAGGTTATGTGCTAATACTGAATGTTTACTGTATTCTAGGAAATTATCGCTATTACACATCATATTCTAGTTATACTAAATAGTAAAGTTAAATAATTGAAATTTTATCTTTAGGGTTATCAGCTACAAAATAATTGAACTAGGAATCAGATCTTTCTCTAGTTCAATATGTTTTTCTGAATAAGTTTTACAAACTAGAATAACAGCTTAATTAGTTAGGATTATTGATTGCTTTGTTTACATAGATAAGTTTTTCAAGTTCATGGGATTCAAATTTGCCATTTTTAATCTATGAAATATTTCCTCAAAGAAATCGTCTTTTACCCACAGATAATTTTTCCATACGAAAAAGATAATCCAATGTCACAAATCATGAACATTTCCTAATATTCTGCTATCCAACAGTTATTTCTCTTTTCACTATTACCACAGAAATCAAAGGAGTTATAACTCCAGTAGAGATTATTGACATCCACCACCACACCAAAACCTTCATTTATCAAATAGTATCAATGTTACAATATAAAAACAGAACATACTTTTATAGATAGAGACAGCATTGTCATGAACTTTTATTTATCATAAATAAACACTTTCACATCTTGGTGTGTCAGAATACAAAACATTTCTGGAAGAATACAGCTGTATACTTTTGCTTCCCCAAATCTCCAGGTGGCCAAACAGCAAACAAATAACAATGGATTATAATACACAACAGTATTAAATTAGTGGAGGAATATTGTTTCTTTAGAATTGAATTCCAGGTGATAAATACAAGATACAGCAGAAAGAAAAAATGTACCATTGCCTTGGAAAATAATGTGAAAATGTCTGGTGAGTACAGGTATCTCAAGTAATTTCTCAAATTAATTCAGTACAAAGAAAAGTACAGTAATGTTACTATCAAAACATCTGAGAGTTAACAACTTAATCAAATGGATAAAGCTGACACCCTCAATATTAATATTAGGGCAATTCAGCATCAATGGCCATTTGGATAGGATTCTGTAAAGATGAAATAGCATGTGGTGCCCTGCCAAATCTTTGTAAGGACTATGAGCACACACACACACACACACACACACACAACACACACATGCATGCACACACCTGTGTTCTTCAAAGATGTTAAGATCACCAAAGATAGTAGATGGAGTAACTGTTTTGGAACAATAATCAACTTTATATGGAAAAACAAAAAACCCAGGATAGCCAAAACA
>LOEQ01015589.1:2899-14418 GCA_001685075.1 Bramus lutescens
GTTTATTTAAAACATGATTGACAGAATACAGACAATTCTCCTGCACCATTCTATGGTGATGGAAGTTTTGCTGGGTATAGTAGTCTGGGCTGGCGTCCATGGTCTCTTAATGTCTGCACAATGCTTGACCAGGACCTTCTGGCTTTCATTGTTTTGATTGAGACATCAGGTGTAATTCTGATAGGTCTGTCTTTATATGTGACTTGGCCTTTTCCTTGCAGCTCTTCATACTCTTTCTTTGGTCTGTATGTTCAGTGGTTTGATTATTATGTGGTGAGGGGACTTTGATTTTTGATCCAGTCTGTTTGGTGTTATGCAAGCTTCTTGTATACTAGACATATCTTTCTTTAGGTTGGGAAAGTTTTCTTCTATGATTTTGTTAAATATATTTTCTGTGCTTTTGAGTTGAACTTCTTCTTCTATACCTAGTCTTCTTAGTTTTGCTCTTTTCATGGTATTCCATATTTACTGGATATTTGTATTAAGCTTTTGTTAGATTTAATGTTTTCTTTGACTGATGAGTCTATTTCCTATATTATATCTTCAGCGCTTGAGAATCTCTTTCATCTCTTATATTCTGCTGTTTATGCTTGCATTTGTGGTTCCTGAACATTTTCTCATGATTTCTGTTTCTATAATTCCTTCAGCTTGTGCTTTCTTTATTGTCTCTATTTCAGTTTTCATGTTTTGAATAGTTTCTCGCATATGTTTGATTGCTTTTTCTTGGTTTTCTTTAAGGGATTTGTTGATATCTTCAAATTTTTTGTCTTTTTCTCCATTTCTTTGAGGGAATCTCTCATTTCCTCTTTAATAGCCTCAAACATTTTCCTAAAGTTATTTTTTAGGTCATTTTCTTCTGTTTCATCTATATTTGGTTGTTCAAGTCTTGTTGTTGCGGGTCACTAGTTTACTAGTGTTGTGTTGGTCTTTGTGGTGTTGCACATGGTCTTACCTTGTCTACCCATCTTTTCCTCTGATTGGTATAATTGGGGCTGTCTGTGACTCTGGTGATCAATCTTCCAGGTGCCAGTAGATCCAAGGCCCAGATGGTTGCTCCTCGTGGTGTAATCAGGGCCACGGGTCAATCTGTGCTCCTGGAGTTTGCTCTGTAATACCAGGGGTTGTTTGGGCTTGGTCCCACAGAGATTGCATGCTCGGGGCTCTTTATGCTGAGGTTGTTCCCTTGGGCCTGCTGTGGTAGACATCCTGGGTCAGGCCTACTTTCTCACTGGTTCTAGATTCGTACCCTTAACCCACAGAGGTCTCTGGTTTCAGCCTATTCCCTTGGAGGTCCCAGACTTGTGTTCCAGACCTGCAGAGCTCCTGGTTCAGGCCTCACAAGAGGTTCTTCTTAAGTGACTTTGTTAAATGTTGAGTAACGTGCATGTATGAGTGTTGTTGTTATCAAAAAAGAGTAGGATTGAAAAAAATATTAATATTCACTCCCTGGAGGTCTTAGAGAAGTTCATGACTTAATTTAGATGTTGCTATTTTACTTGTGGCCTTTTACTGACTCCTGTCCACCTAGATGCAATGACCACATGCAGAGGTTCAGAGTACCTCTGTAACTCAGATCCTTGACTGTAACTCCTGTTGAGGGTTAGTCTTTGAAATGTCCAGAGGTGGTTGGTCACTGTGCTGAAGAACTAATCAAACTGGTTAATATGGCATGCACAGACTTTTCCTAGTATTGGTGTAAACTTTACCAAGAAGCAGCCGTGTGAAACTGCTCTGAGTAAGACTATTGCAGGAAAGGAAAAGTTGGTACCCCCAATGAGGATACAACTGTTAGACTTCCCATATCTTCATTCCCTTCCTCCACAGATGTATATATCCAGATTTGATACCACATGATCTGCTATAGTTGTGAAGTACCTCTACTCTCTTGACATTGGTGTTTTGGATGCAAATGACAGTGTTTCGGTTCCAAGCAGGGATTCCTCATTGTGGATTTCTGCCAGTGTTCTTGAGCCTTATATGATGTAGAAATTTGTTGCTGCTTCTGCCTGGGTCCTTTTATATCAAGCAGAATCGACTTGAACACAATTCACGTCTTGAAGCCAAGTTCAGCTGGCCTGCTGCAAAAGCAAGACATTAAACCACTGAATATTTAGAGATATTTATTACAGAACATAGTCACAATAGAAATAGCTGAGTGCTACAGACTGAGAGGAAAGAACTACCCACAAGCCAAGCATCTACACTGAACTCAAAGTCTCAGGAAACTAGCCATTTGGATACTGCAGAAGAAAAGCAACTGACCTCAGACACCAGCCTTGCAAAAAGAAACAACAGAGTCTGCCATTTCAAACACAGTTTATCTGAGAAATCATCCAATTTCCCCATTCTGCCCTTAAGGAAACCCTCCATCCTCTCCCTACAGCACCCTAGCTTGAAGCATGTAATCTACATTCTTTAGAACTCTGGTCATTGTGTTTCTGGGTCATGTGTCTGCATCGCTGCCACCTCTCTGGCATTAACTAAATGTTTGGGGTCTAGCTGTTTGGGGTCATCTAAACTCCCATCCTTTATTTCTTCCAACACATTTAATTCTTATATATAAATTCTTACTCATTGACACCAAAGACCAAGAAAGGCTTCCCAGATGGTTACAGCCTCACCAGACCCCTTCCCTCACAGGACTTCTAGCCTATCCCCCAGCTCTGGTTTCTCATCTCTCCTTCCTTCAGAAGGTCACTCCACCCTTTAAACTAAGGCTGAATGTTGGCCAGCCAGGGACCTCACACCATCTGGGGTTAGGGTTTCTAGCTCCTCATTGCCATGTGATAGGGGTAAGAGTTTCGTCTTAACTCTGTCGGCAGGGGTGGTAAGCTCACTGTCTTATCCTAACACTATCTCCAGCACCTGAGATGGCCATCTTTGCCACTCCCAGTCCTANGTCTAGCTGTTTGGGGTCATCTAAACTCCCATCCTTTATTTCTTCCAACACATTTAATTCTTATATATAAATTCTTACTCATTGACACCAAAGACCAAGAAAGGCTTCCCAGATGGTTACAGCCTCACCAGACCCCTTCCCTCACAGGACTTCTAGCCTATCCCCCAGCTCTGGTTTCTCATCTCTCCTTCCTTCAGAAGGTCACTCCACCCTTTAAACTAAGGCTGAATGTTGGCCAGCCAGTATGCTACTCAGGGACCTCACACCATCTGGGCTCAGGGTTTCTAGCTCCTCATTGCCATGTGATAGGGGTAAGAGTTTTGTCTTAACTCTGTCGGCAGGGGTGGTAAGCTCACTGTCTTATCCTAACACTATCTCCAGCACCTGAGATGGCCATCTTTGCCACTCCCAGTCCTATGCTTAACACAGGCCATTCCACTGCTCAGCACACAGTAGGTAAGGGCTAAGCCACTTCTCAGGGGCATCCTGGGACGTCCTCTGTTTTAGGCCCCAGGGAATTTAATTCCTTGGGAACTTTCTTCTGATGACACTTCCATCTCTGGGGTATATTCCAGAACAGGAATGAGCCCTGGCTCATTTTAGATCTACAAATATAGGCAGTAGCTCCTCAATTCCCAAAGACAGTCCTTTGGACTGTCCTTTAAGAAGTTTCAAATTGCCTTCAAGTCAGATCTTGGGCTGGTCCCAGTATGTCCCTTGACAACCCAAACCTCTGGCCTAAATTTGGCTTGCTTTAACCTTTCCTTTGTAGGACCTTAACAAACTCCTCCAGCGAAGCCAGAAACAGAGGTTCCCTGTCTTCAAGCCTCCTTCAATCCCCACTCCTGTCCTTCCTTTTGTTTCTCTGTCCTGCATGTCAGGTTTTACTAGGTCCAGCTTCCAAACCTAATTCTCTCAGATCCCGATTCAGCAGATGAACCCCTCCTGATCAAACTTCATCAGAGCTGCCCCCCACTCCGCTTTTCCACACACTCCTCCCTTCTCCCATACTTTTGTTCCCACAGTCTACTCACTGCTGCCCTCTGTCTCTCTCTGGACCCCTAAAGTTTGCTCTTTCTGTGTCTCAGGGACAGCTAGCACCTAGAGTCCTTTAATACAAATGGTCCCATTGGAGTCTGGGATGTCTCCTTCCTGAAGGACTCTGATACATGGGTCTGAGGAGAAATATTTAGAAAGCATTTGACAGTGTGTCTGGCTAGCCAAAGGATGGTTGTAGGTTTTTAAGGGGGCATGTTAAATACCCTTAACAATCCACGGCTACAGGTTGGTTTGTGCATGCATGCCGATATTATTTGCTTGTATTTTAGAGACAGAGTCTCACTGGGTAGCCCAAGCTGGAATTCACTTTGTAGCCCAGGCTAGCCTTAAGCCCATGGTGATCCTGCTTCCTCAGCCTCCATACTGTTGGGACTAGAGGTATAAGCCACCTGGCTTGTGGCAATAGTACTTTTGCTAATACAACCAAAATGTGACAAGTGATAGTTTCTTGAATGTTATAACCTGGAGTTGGAAAGCATGCTAGTGAACTTATTGTACTATGCTATATTTAAACGATTATCCTTCTGAGGTTTAGATGGAACTTCTGCCCAGGGATGGTTTTGTGACCATCCATCATTCATCAGGGAAACAACTGATTCAGTGAGTAAAGCAACTTCATGTTTACACTGAATTATGTAATATGAAAATATAGCTGCAATTAAGGCCACCACCACCAGTAACTCTTCTGTTTTCATGTGTATGTGGTATACATGTGTGCATACAAGTTTGCATGTTTGTAGGTATATTTGTGCACACTCATGTCCATGCAAGCAGAGGCACAAGGCTAAGGTCTAAAATCACCCTTAATTTCTCTTCCATCTCTGGCTGAAGCAGGGTTCTCAAGCAAAGTCTGAGCTTTGACATGGCTAATCTTGCCAGCCAGCTTGCTCAGAGGATCCCTCCCATCCCTGCCTTCCAAAGCTGGAATTGCAGGCAGCTATCATGATGGCCAAACATTCACAGGGGTTCTGAGGATCCGTACTCCAGTCCTCACATTGGCACAGCAGCTGCCTTAACTGCTCTGTCATCTCCCAGCCCCCAGTTACTAGTTTTCCCTGACTGATGGTATGCTGTTATTTTCACTGAATCGAAACATTCTTTCATGAAGTGAGAATCAGGAGACTCCGGCACCTAACTAACTAAGCTTAGAAGATGCGGGAGTTCGTAGTTTATGAGGCTCCTCCTTAAGACTCTATGAGCTGAAAACACTCGCTGGGGAGAGATGAGTCTGCTGGACTTGACTGCAAGTCTTCTAGCAAGCTCTGTGGGTGCAGCTTTTGTGAGCTATCGCCAATGATCATGTGCCTTTTGCTCATCACCCTTTTGGTGATGCAGGTGCCTTTCAGTTGCCAATGTGCTTGGAGGCCCCTCTCCCAGACTGCATTAGCAATTCCAACACACCCACTGATTCATCAAGCTAGACTTGGAACCATTTCCTTGATCTGTCCTTGGTGCCCTATCTGGGGTCAATAGATCTGAACAGGAAAGGTCATACAACATGTGACCAGCTCAGCTGATTCATTTTAAAGAAAATGCCTCAATTTTGAATTGCCATGGCTGCCAGTCACTTTTTCAAATAAAACTGTTTAATGAAAACAGTGCTTCTGTTTACTATGATGGCTGTGGTTTAAGTCATGCTGCAAAATGCTTTATGCATCCATCCAGTTTTGTCACACAGAACACTGAGAAGATATATCCAAGGGTTGAGGATTTATTAAAATTAACGTTTTTACTTGGATGTAAATATTATGGGCTAAATTATGCCCCAGCCTTCCCCATATACACATGTTGAATCCCTAAACCCAGGTTTCATTATTCTCTCTCTCTCTCTCTCTCTCTCTCTCTCTCTCTCTTTCCGGGCAGCTACAATATTGAAGAAAAAACTTCCTATTCTTGGGCAACTGTCAACTTGTATAACCTTTATATCAAATTGTAACCCTCTGAGGCCCTGCATACCTGCCTTTTGAGCTCCCTGTTCATCCACCCTGTCAATGGGTATCCTGCGGGTATTCATATATGCTCGGATTTCAAGTTAGAAACATCCATGTTATGCTCCAAAGACAGAGTTCCACAACATCCTCTAACTTCAGAACATGACTGTACTTGGAAATGAAGCTGCCAGGGTGGGACCTCGTTCAATATAACTGATACTCTTGGCAATTTGTTTGCAGGTTCTATTTTGGGAGCACAGCAGTGGGTCGTTTGTTTGCTCTTTATTTAAAGATGGTCTTTCTCTATTGGGGAAGGTTGTCTTTTTCTACCAAGAGCATTGCTTTGGGAGGGATACATACGGAGTTAACAGGAGGGAGTAGAGGGACAGCCAGATCAGCTAAGTCAATACCCTGATTAATGACATGGCAGATGTTATAGCTACATTGTCTGCACACCCAAATGATGTCCTTAGAAGAGGAGACTTTGGAATGTGTGCACACAGAAGAAAGTCCATGTGGAAATGTGGCAAGAAGCTGTCCATCTGCAAAGCAAGGGGAGAGGCTTCAGACTAAACCAACCCTGCCAGTCCTTTATTTTAGACTTCTAGACTCAAGAACTGTGAGAACATACGTTTCTATTGTTTAAGTCTATGGTGTTCACTCACGGCAACCCGAGCAGACTTTAATGCAGGGCCCTAAGCTGCAACTATCCAATAATACATACATGCATTCATACAAACAGGCACACACAACCCCAGAAAGCTGATAGAGTTAATAAAATGTTTATGTGAAGTCATCTTTTTCTCATGAATATGTGGCAGTGAAGAACACAGTGGATATTATTAGAAAATTGATGTGACTCCATTGCTTCATGTTAGGCACATGACATTTGACCCAACATTGTTGTTTCTGTAAGATCAGTGCAAATGTCAACACAACGAAAGGAAATATTGTTTTGGTATTATGAAAATAGATCTGAGTGTCCTGCATTCTCTGAACAGGTCTTGGGGTCCTGAGGACTTGACAGGCTGCACTTTGAGATCTCTGTTGTTTGTGCTGTCTAAGCATCAACAGCAGTGGAAGACTACAGTCTCTCTACCNTTCTCTGAACAGGTCTTGGGGTCCTGAGGACTTGACAGGCTGCACTTTGAGATCTCTGTTGTTTGTGCTGTCTAAGCATCAACAGCAGTGGAAGACTACAGTCTCTCTACCGCTTCATCCCACTACCTGCCTGCTAGTGGCTGTGGGCTCCTTTAGCATGAGCTTTCGCTAATCAGCACAATGATCAGACCATTTGAGTGACAGCTTCCCATGTTTGTAGATATGATGGATTTGATTTCCACTTTTTTTTTTTTTGGCTTTTTGAGACAGGGTTTCTCTGTGTATCTTCGGAGCCTGTCCTGGAATTCACTCTGTAGACCATGCTGGCCTCCAACTCATGGAGATCTGCCTATCTCTGCCTGCTGGTTCTGGGATTAAAGGTGTGTGCCACCACCATCCGGCTTCATTTGCACTTTTGGTTGGAATTTCTAGAGTGAAAGGCCGTGAATCTAAATGTTGCCGACTATAATTTCTTCTTTCTGGTAGTACTTTGGAGTCGGATGTTGCACCCTTGGTGACTGTGTTTGGTGACATAGGTAGGACTCAGTGGTGGATCTGACTGCATTATGTTCAATATGCATAGTATGTTTTATTAAATATAAATATTCACTTATTTAAGTGACAAATTTGCTGGCATAGGAAGGTTCAACAATGATCTAAAAATTTGTTTGCTTATCTTTCATATACATACTATATTTCTTTAGTAATAATTCAGCATTCTCATTAAAATAAATGTCTACTTATTTAGGTGGCTGGTACTTGGAATTGATAATGCAATTTTACAAAACCATGAATGGGAAGAATGGACCACCATGGCTTGTGGGTTAATGAGTCAAATAGTAGCTTAGCAACCAGACAGGAATGAAAATTAACCAGGTCCTTGGACTGAGAGTCATCTCTGGCCTCAAAATGTCTAAATTTTATTGCATTAGTTACTTGTATTTTTGGTATGATGAAAATACCTGACAATAGTGGCTTAAGAAAATAAGATTGGATTTTGGCCTATAGTTCCATGGGATGCAATCTGTCATGCAGGGGAGGTAAATACCAGCAGGAACAGGAGACAGGTGGTCACATTCTGCCCAGTCAAGAGGCAGAGAACCATGAATGTCTGTGCTCTCAGCTCACTCTTTGTTTTGTTTCAGTCTGTGACCCAGTCCCATGGAATGGCACTGTCCACATTTGGAGTGGTTTTTCTATCTCTCTTAACCTGATCTAGATAATCCTTTCATGGATATGTCTAGAGCGTTGTTTCCATGGTGACTAAATTCTGTCATGTTGACAGTTGTAACCATCATGATTGTCACATTCTCATTTGGGAGATTGAGACAGTTTCAGTTCTGACTAAACTTCCTCTTGCCATCTCTGTCACACCTGCTCACCTGAAGGAAATGTGAGCCTGGCAACCAGCAGAGGGGCACTCAGTGGTGAAATGTGGAAGTCTGGAATGCCCTCCTCCCCCACTTAAGTGCAATACATCTTCTCTTTACACTGTTATTATAATCTCAGATCTTGAAAGGATTTTAAGACACCCCCCAGTTATTCTTGTGTCCTGCAAAAGAATAGTAAGAATCCAAGCGGACACGTAATTATTAGTGTTTTTCATTTATAGTGTGTATAGTTGTAGACAGGATGCATTATTATGTGAGGAATAAATCAAGTTTTTGTCTCATTGTCATCTGGACATACCATGGCCATTGCCCTCTTGAATTGCTACTACCTGGAGGAGACCTGCACGTGATTGGGGCCGCTGACTTGCTCTCATGAAGGGGGTAATGCTCATGCATCCACATAGCTCTCTAAGAGTTAGTTCATTGGCCGCTAACTGTCGCTAGGAGGAGGGTCTCATAAAGTTCTATCCTTCCTCAAGGATATGCAAATAGTTATCAGCTGATGGGGAAAGATTTTTCTTTAGTGATAGAGCTGCCCACAAATTGCTCATGGTCCTGTGCATAACCTCTCCAACACACCTGTATGTATCACCAATCACGCTCACTGTTTTTGCCAAGCTAAATTGATTGGCATGGGATGATATTTTGTCCTGTTGTTGTTACCTTATCTAGGGTGAATAGGAACTTACCCATTTCCACAGGGAAATTTACACAGCATATGTGTGAGCACAGAGTTTTAANTTAGTTACTTGTATTTTTGGTATGATGAAAATACCTGACAATAGTGGCTTAAGAAAATAAGATTGGATTTTGGCCTATAGTTCCATGGGATGCAATCTGTCATGCAGGGGAGGTAAATACCAGCAGGAACAGGAGACAGGTGGTCACATTCTGCCCAGTCAAGAGGCAGAGAACCATGAATGTCTGTGCTCTCAGCTCACTCTTTGTTTTGTTTCAGTCTGTGACCCAGTCCCATGGAATGGCACTGTCCACATTTGGAGTGGTTTTTCTATCTCTCTTAACCTGATCTAGATAATCCTTTCATGGATATGTCTAGAGCGTTGTTTCCATGGTGACTAAATTCTGTCATGTTGACAGTTGTAACCATCATGATTGTCACATTCTCATTTGGGAGATTGAGACAGTTTCAGTTCTGACTAAACTTCCTCTTGCCATCTCTGTCACACCTGCTCACCTGAAGGAAATGTGAGCCTGGCAACCAGCAGAGGGGCACTCAGTGGTGAAATGTGGAAGTCTGGAATGCCCTCCTCCCCCACTTAAGTGCAATACATCTTCTCTTTACACTGTTATTATAATCTCAGATCTTGAAAGGATTTTAAGACACCCCCCAGTTATTCTTGTGTCCTGCAAAAGAATAGTAAGAATCCAAGCGGACACGTAATTATTAGTGTTTTTCATTTATAGTGTGTATAGTTGTAGACAGGATGCATTATTATGTGAGGAATAAATCAAGTTTTTGTCTCATTGTCATCTGGACATACCATGGCCATTGCCCTCTTGAATTGCTACTACCTGGAGGAGACCTGCACGTGATTGGGGCCGCTGACTTGCTCTCATGAAGGGGGTAATGCTCATGCATCCACATAGCTCTCTAAGAGTTAGTTCATTGGCCGCTAACTGTCGCTAGGAGGAGGGTCTCATAAAGTTCTATCCTTCCTCAAGGATATGCAAATAGTTATCAGCTGATGGGGAAAGATTTTTCTTTAGTGATAGAGCTGCCCACAAATTGCTCATGGTCCTGTGCATAACCTCTCCAACACACCTGTATGTATCACCAATCACGCTCACTGTTTTTGCCAAGCTAAATTGATTGGCATGGGATGATATTTTGTCCTGTTGTTGTTACCTTATCTAGGGTGAATAGGAACTTACCCATTTCCACAGGGAAATTTACACAGCATATGTGTGAGCACAGAGTTTTAACTGGTTCTGACTTCTATAGATTCAGGCAGAATTCTTCAAGAAGTATATGAGTTTTCAAAACAATATCATGTTTCACTTTTTCATTTGTTTAAATCTGCTGTAGATTTGTTGACTAATTAAAAAAGACATTCTATTAAAAGTTCTTGCAATATTCCAAAAGGGATTAGTAGAGTATTGTTGCAGGGAGCTGTTTGTTCGTCCCGGCCACCCAGAACTGAAATAACCACACATAAATTGTATTAATTAAAACACTGCTTGGCCCATTAGCTATAGATTCTCATTGGCTAACTCTTATATTAATTTAACCCATGTCTATTAATTTGTATATTGCCATATGGCAGTGGCTTACTGGCAAAGATTCTAACGGCGTCTGTCTCAGGTGGAGGATCCATGGCTTCTCCCTCCACCTCTTCTTCCCAGCATTTCATTTAGTTTTCCCCACCTAGCTCTGTTCCCTAGAACTCTGCTATAGGCCCAAAGCAGTTCCTTTATTAACCAATGAAAGCAACACACAGACAGAAGGACCTCCCACACCAGAGTATCATAGGCTTTTCACCTAGCCTTAGCAATTGTTAGCACTCACCATATTTTCTATTTATTTTGTTCAAAAATCTAAAAATATATCACAAACATGACAGGTCATTACTGCACATTTCAACATACATTACCATTAACTTTGTGTGTGGCTTTTTGAGGCAGGGTTTTGTTCTGTAGCAAGGCTGATCTAGGATTTACTATGTAGTCCACATTGGTTTCATATCGGCAGCAATCTCGGCAGCTCAGCCTCTTCAATGTCAGGATTACAGGTGGAGCCATTATGATTGGTTTTATTGCACATTAATAAAGAAGTATAATTTTTTTACGCAGTTACAATCTCATTCCAATCTACCAAAGTCAATAGTAATTTCCTCCAATCACTTAATAACATCTCTGTT
The DNA here is from genome assembly GCA_001685075.1 of Bramus lutescens. NCBI lineage: Eukaryota > Metazoa > Chordata > Mammalia > Rodentia > Cricetidae > Bramus > Bramus lutescens. Next base: position 14,160 of record LOEQ01015589.1, read on the forward strand.
GTCAAATTTGCTCAGTTTCCCCATTTATTTTTTACATATTAAAAATGGAGATCCATTTAAAGACAATATAGTCCATTTGGTCAAAGTGGTTACAATTTTCTCTGTCCCTTTTACACACTTTAAGTCCTGTCCAGTCCGCCCTCTGTTTCCCCTTATATGTGCCTCGCCCCTTCTCACATCACTGTTTATGGGAGTGGCGGGGCCGGCTAGTCTGCAGAATATCTCACTGTACCCATCCGTTCTCCTTTACTGCAAGGAA
>LOEQ01015590.1:0-15121 GCA_001685075.1 Bramus lutescens
ATTAGCTCTAGTTTCTTATTGGCTAATTCTTACATCTTAATTTAAGCCATTTCTATTAATCTGTTTATTGTCACGTGGCAGTGGCTTACTGGCAAAGCATGTCTATCTCCGGTGGTGGATCCATGATATCTCTCTGACTCTGCCTCCTTTCTCCCAAAATGCCATTTAGTTTTCCCCACCTACCTAAATTCTATTCTACCCTATCAGGCCAAGGCAGTTTCTTTATTCAGTAACCAATACAAGCAACAAATAGACAGAAGGAGCTCCCACACCATTCCTTCGACTCAAAACCCTTTGTTGCGTCTTCTAGAGTGATGGAATTACAGGAATATGCCAGTAACTATGCTTTCATAAATATGTGTATGTTTTAAATATCTTTGCACATATTTATGACAGCTTTTAAAAGATTCTATTTTTGATAATTGAATACACACATACAATGAAATATGATCATGTATACCCCCGTTCTCTCCTTCCAACTTCTCCCATGTTTTGCCCCAAATGCTTCCTTCCTATATTTTAAATAACCTATTAAATCCAGTTAGTGCTGCTTGTATGTGCATGGGAAATCTATAAGTAGCTACATCCTCAATAAAAATTATGCTTCCTACCCCAGCAAATATCTATTTAGCTAATAGCTAAATAGTTTGAGGTTGCACCTGGATAACATGTAACCCACAGATGCCAGAACTTGGGTGGTTTGATTTTCTGACAATCTTGGCCTGATAACTACAGCTTCTGTGAACTCACAGAACAATACCCAAGTCACGTCCAGCAGAACACATTTCACAGCAGTTCCCCTCATCCTCCAGATCCCACATTCTTTCTTTCTCTCCTGAAGTGGTCCCTGAGTCTTAGTGGTAAGGGCACAAAGGCAGATGTTCCACAGAGATCCAATGCTCCTCCCCTTGTTCTCAAGGCTTTACCCAGTTGTTCAACTTTCCGTTCCCTGTTTCTCGTGCAAAAAGAAATTCCTCTAGCCAGTGTTGAGACATGCTCGGATTCGTGGGTTAGAAACATAAAACGCAGAAGGCAGTTTGACAGCATGAGTATTTACCAACACAACAATTGAAGATTTTAATCTAACTGTTAAGACTGTCCTAGCCTTTTGCTTTTTTAGCCAGGTTTGCATTACCAGGCATGGAATTTTCTCCTATAGAACAAGCCCCAAATCCAATCAGAAAATGGTTAGTTGCCCCACTAGTGGGAAAGTCTTCCCTGGTAGGACAGTGTTGCCATACATAGTGACCAGTGATAGGTAGGTCATCAATATATTTTCTCCTTAACCAGTGGACATAGCACCTTCTGGTGTGATGGAACGTAGTCAGCAGGGAAACAGTTTAATGTTGTTTTCAAATAGATTTCTCAAATGATGTCTGCAGCCAAACAGTGCAGCATTTTATTGTGGGTAAGTGAGGGAAATGGCTGTAGCCTATATTTTTGATGACCTCAGAGACCCATAACTCACATGGAGGTATTCCATGCATTGCTCTGCAGGTTTCATCTAAAAAATGAAGACGATCCTGTCTTCTTGGATTAAGTTTGTCCACCCCTACACTCATCAACTCTGCTCACTAACTAGTGAGCTTTTCCGGAAGCTCTTTTATGCTAGTTTTAGCTGGTCTACACACTACCTCCTCCTCTCCTCCATTGTTGCTCGATTGTTTAGCTGAGTGCACTCTCTCGTTTTCTATTTCAAATGTGTTCTACTTTGTCTTCAGGATTTTTCCAAGTTGAATTGTGAAATAACTAACTCCTATACAGGCTTTCCAAGTTATTTTTATCTGGGTTAGCCCTCTCTTCAGGCCTAGATTCCCTCCTATTCTACAGCCTTTCCCTACTGAAAAAATGAAAGAAAGAAAGAAAAAGAAACCAACCAAACAAACAAAGAAAAACCTATAAAATGCATGAACAGGCTAATGAAAAAACAAGCACGGTACATCTGTCTAGTGAATCTGATTTATTTATAAAGGTGAATGTATTGATTTTTAACACAATGGTTTGTAAGGAGCTTAAAAAGATTCCAAGGAGTACGAACTACATGAGTCCATTTATAAAGCAGAACTAGACAAAGACTGAAAATCATGCATCCTTAATAACAATAGGTGACGCATAACACGGAAGGACAGACAGAATAAGAATGTGGGGTATCTCAAGGAAATATCAGATTTAAACTGGAACAGCAAGTAAAATGGTTCTGAAATGTTAATTTGTGCAAGATCTTGGAGAGATGAAAGGACAAGCCATAAGTAAATGGTGTGAATCACTGCAAACCTTTAGGGCCTTCTCCAAGGGGATGCTGAAGAAACTTCAGGGAAAGTTATTGTGTTGGATATTGAGGCATGTGTGTAGCATCTTTTCAGTTTTGGAACATGAATACATATTAAAACAAAATATATTCCAGGAGAAAAAAGACTCCAGTCACAAATTTTCATTATTGTAGACTGCTGTCCATAGGTCAACATTTATAAGGACTCAAAAGTGAAAGTCCTGGTACACACATGGCATTGCGTGCTTTTTAAATTTGTGGCAAGAAGTGGAAAATTAAATGTTCTGAAATATTAGAGGATGGAAGTAAGACAGCCAATGCTAAAACTGGGCTGTTATTCTGTCTCAAGGAACTCACCTCAGGTCACAAGATAAACAGCGTAGTCAAATACCCAACAACTTTTCCTTTCCTATTTTAACAGTGTCATCTGAGGTGCTCTGACAGTGTGGTCTCATGACATAAAAAAGTCACAACAACTAAGTGAAATCATCAGACAGAGAACGCTCGGGATGCTGCAGAAACGCATGACAAATCAGAAAGGGTTGAAAGCTTTGCTTCACACTTCACTCCACAGCTTCAGCATCCATTCTCTCACCTCCAGGCTCTGTAAAATTGAAAGAATGTGTTCAGTATGCAATAAATGAAAGCTTTCTTTCACTTTATGGGGGGAAGAGTGTATTTCTCCTCTTTTGCTCAGAACTATTGCACTCAATCTTTCAGGGTGTATTTTCTTTTGATTTTGCTTAATACACACTAATTATAAAAATATGGAAACTGTAAAAATTAAACAAAAACTAAACCTGGATATTATAAGTATTAGCACTTAGGTGTGTTTACTCTTTGTTTTTCATTTTCATGTGCTAATATTTCAGAAGAAGTGAAATCACATATTTCCTCTCACATACATGTTTTGTGTGGTTTGTCTCTGCATGGGAACATGCATGTTGAGTGGATGTGCATGTACAATTGGATTAACTGAGGAATAAAAGGCATATTGAGCTAGTCTAGCTAGCCATCAGGTTCAGAGGATCTGAGGACTCTGCATGCTAGTCAAAGAGATTTTAGTTAATCCACCATATACCACCCCAAGTACTTTAACCAATGAGCCATCTCCCCAGATACAATCAAGTAATATTTGATGGATAGTGTTATAACTTACTTTGGATTCATTGAAAATTTATTAGCTATTTTCCTTTATTACTAAACTTAAGAAATTTTTTAGTATCTTTCTGTAAAGAATCTGTAAGTAATTATAGGAGAAAGTCAGATAGATTACATAAATATTTTCTTCAAACCATGAGGGAAAAAATTTACATCCAAATTCTGAAATCTCAAAAAGCAGGGACATCCTGCCCAATAGAGCAGAAGGCATGGCCAATTGCAGCAGCTACTGCTAGGAATTATACATTGAGGACACCTTGCTGGGAAATCTGATGAGTTTTGACAGACTAATGTGGAAGTACCAGTGTATTTTCGGCAACTTCTCCTGTCAAGAATCTGACCCAGATTTTAGAGTGACTGAGAAAGATAAACTCATGTTTCTTCTTTGGAAGGGATGAAAACAGTTCTGTATTGATCATAGTGATCCAGCATTTACCTTCACCCAAAGCCACCTTCTACTCCCATGCTATCCTCCTTCCAACTTCTGCAGTGTAAGAGATGTAGGATCACTTCAGAAGCTCTTCAGCTCGGGGTTTCTGCCAAGGCCTTCCTCAAGAGCATTTAACAGCTGTGGTTAACTTCAGTAGCCCTAAATGCTTTCTTATAATGGTGCTGTCCTATGAAAACCTATGACTTGACGCAACCTCAAATCTTATTTCAGTTCGAGAAAATGAATATCTTTCCATTCAACGCCACCCCAGGGTCAGCAAATTGCCTAAGAGGTTGTGTAATATAGTCCAGGGAACCAAGTATAAGCTCCCGGTACACAACAAAAAGGAAATGAGTAAGCAACCGTGGGGAAATATGGTCATCGTTGGAAGAACTTCTCCAAGCACTCGTGCATGACATGGCAGATACATAGTTGGAAAATTACAGAATGCCCCTCCTCCCTGGTACAATACTGGGCTGCAGTATCATAAAAGTGATATTTATGCTGAACTAGCCATAGAACACAGCTTTATTTAGGAAGGTACACTTCCCCAATACATAGGGGAAGAATAACACAAAAACTTTAAAGCATGGCAATGATTGTATTAACATTACTGTTGCCGTTGTTATTGAAACATGTGGTGGTGTAGTCATTGTTGTCCTTATTATTATCCCACAATCGCCCCCCAAATACTGGGATTATTGGCATGCACCACCATATCCTAATATACAAGATATCTGAAGCCTTTTATAACAGTAACCTCAACAAATAAACAACACAGACAAGCTCTAGATAGATTAATATACATGTGTACACCTAAGACCCATTACTTAACAGGTAGTTGTTACAGAATATTTAATTATGCAAAGATGTGTTGCATTTGTTTAACTATGTAAAGATATGCTACATTTGTTCATTTTCCTGAATATTTGTTTAACTATGTAAAGATGTATTCCTGTTTTACCTTGACTGGTCTAATAAGAGGCTGAATGGCTTATAGCAAGGGAGGAGATAAAGCCCTAACTTCTGAGCAAGGAAAGTAAGTAGGAGGAGAAATTTAGGCTTGAGAAAGAAAGAAAATGAGACGCTAGGGAAATGGCAGAGGCCACCTAGGCAGATGCAAAGAAAGCAAGAAGGTGGGACATAGAGAATGAAACAAAGGTAAAAAGCCCTGGGGTGAAAAATAGATGAATAGAAACGGGTTACGTTAGGTTAAACGAGCTAGTGGAACAAGCCTAAGCTAAGGCCAAGCATTTATAATTAACAATAAGTCACCGTGTGTTTATTTGGGAGCTGGTTGAAACCCCGAAGAGCATTCCAACTACACATAATACAACAGACATGCAAGCTGATCCAGGTCAATTTCAAAATGCTGTATTCACAGTGTGTAGCCTTGAGGATGACATGAAACAGAACTCTACAGAGTTTCTGGCCTCTATCCCAAATCTATAGCTTCAGTCTTATCCTGTCAAAAGTATGCATCAAATTTTAACGAGAAGATGTTTTATGAAAAAATGTCACCAGTTCTACTCAAAACTCTTGACATCATAAACAAGGGAAATAATGAGAAATGGTCTGTAGGATTCAAAACAGTTATCAACTATGATATGCGATCTTATAAGCAATCCTAGAATAAAATAAAGATACTTGGTCAAAAAAGAAATTTCAGTTAACTGTGAATTTTATATTATTACGAAATATATAAATGTTATATAATTGGATCTGATTTAATGCAGTGGTGCATTAGATATGGTAGATGGGGTATATGCTATTCACAAGAGAAATAATGTATGAGGACTACATATGTTAATACCACCCACTTTAAAATATTTCTATAAATTAAAAACAATTTAAAATAAGAGTCTATTTTAAAGATGATAAAAACCAACAAAACATTAAAATATAACTTCTAGAGTTCTAATGGCTTCCCAATACGTATCGAAAATTGATCTTCCTGCAATTGAAACTTACAGATTATTTTATTTGCTTCTTTTGATTTCTATCATATATTTAATTATGCTATAATAAAATCATTACATTCATTTAAAAACATCTTAGCTCAGAGTTTAGCTCAGTGGTACAGAGCCTAAGTAGGAACTTAAGGCACTAAGATAGTTCCTTGCTTTTGGAGCTCATTTTGGTCTACAAAGCGTGTTAAAATGTCCCTGTTCTGATAGAGCAAGCCTTTTGTAAAGTTGTAGGCACTTTACTTTCATGTTCATTAGTGTTTTGCCTGCATGTATATATGTGCACCAACTGTACATGTAATGCCTATGGAGGCCAGAGGAGGCAGTGACTCAGGGCACTGGAGTTTTCTGTGTCTGTGTACCACCATGTGGGTCCTGGGAACTGAACCGAGGTTCTCTGAAAGAGAAACAAGTGCTCTTAACTACTTAGACATCTCTTCAGTCATTAGAGTCCCCTTTAAATATATCACACCTGCAGTCCCACCTTGATTTTGTCACCATGTCTCTCCAATGTTCTTTATGTAGGTGTTTGTCTTGAGGTTTAATCCATTGCAGTTGATCTTTGCAGTGGTGATGTTAGGAAGAAAATAAGACAATCCACAGCAAAGATGAATTTGCAATGTTGAAAAACATGAACAAAATTTGGAAAAACATAGACTTTATAGATGATTAATTAGCAACAATTAGCAAAAATAATGATAAAGGTTTATTTGGGATTAAAGTTCCCATTTGATTAGATTTATCCAGTTCAGTCACTTCTAAAATATTGAATGATATTGTAAGGGTATAAAAACACATGATTCCTGTTGCTTAGATTTCTAATTATTTGTCGGCTATTATCAAGCAAAACACATTTTCTGAAATTTCCATAGTATATGTAAAATGCTGAAAACTATTAACATAGCTTAATCATGCAATTTAAATAAAAGAAAACCAAATTATTGCATATTAAATATGTGTGCTGCTTCTATAGCCACATATTTTGTCATTGTTTGCTTCTCAGATTGGTGTTTCCTGATCTTACTGGCAGAGAGAAGCCATTTCAGTATGCTTTAAAAAGTTTTGTTCAAACAGGGTCAAAGCTAATATCCAACCTACGTGCTAAGAAGATTTTTTTTTAGTCTAATATATAAATCATTGGATGTTTGCATGATTACAATTCGCAAAATGACTTGCAAATATACTTTTTGATTTCTGTCAACAGACATTGTAGATGAGTGGTTCTCAACCTTCCTAATGCTGCAACCCTTTAATAAAGTTCCTCATGTTGTGGCAACCACCAATTATAAGATTATTTTCATGCTAAAGGTAATTTTTCTACCATTATGAATTTTAAGGTAATATTTGATATTCAAGATCTGTAAAGGGTTGCTCGATTCCCCAAAGGAGTTCTGACCTACAGGTTAAAAACCACAGTTTTAAATATTTAATTCACTTTTTATATTTGTCTAACATGTAATACTAAAGCTTGTAAGACTAAGAACTATCTAGATAATTTATATGTCCTGTAATAGTGAAAAACTAACATAAATATTCATATTTCCGCCTTAATCTCTTTTTCAATGTCTTTACACATGAATTTAGGCACGTTCTATTTCCAAGTGGAAAACTGCTGAACATTAACCAATGTGTTAAGAATACTGTCGAAGACACATATTTCAGTGAGGTAGCTAAATAAAACCCTGTGAAGAACTTGGGTCTCCTATTATATAAAATTTATTGCATATAAGTGAGTTTTTATTTTTAACATATTCTATGTAAGGTAAATCCACAGCGGGAAGATGGGCAACTACCAGACATGCTCAGAGGAACTGAACTGAATTAGTTCAATACAAAAATTGGAGAGGAAAATTGCTTGAGATAAAATGAATATATTCAGTAACACAACATTGTAAAACTGCAGTGTCAGATTTTTAAATGACCCTTTCCTGTAGGTTTTAGAATTCAAACATTAGTTTAGAAAGGACATGGTATAATGTACATGTCTCATCAGAAAAAAAAATGTTCTGAGAACTAGGAATCCATTATGGTCTTGGCAAATGTTAGGCATTTAAATATATTTTAATGCTGTATGAAGAGAGAAAGCCCATGTGCTAAAGGGATCGGATGTTACTCAGCCTTTTAACCTTTTGCTCTAATCCTTTCAGGAGGGAATGGATAAGAGATAGCTGGTAAATGCCTCTGATCTGGAGATAAAAACAAAATTGATTTATCTCATTAATTCAAAGTAGTGTTTTATTCCATATTTTACAATCTCAGATAAGAATTTGCACTACAGTCAACACCATTTTCTATCCAACATTTGCTAATCAGTAATATTATCTTCATTCCTTAATCACTGGACACACTCATTGCTAGTTACTATGCCATTATTTACATCATATGCATTGTTAGATTTATTATTTGTATACTTAACTATATAAGTTGATTAGGACAAAAAGAAATTTGTTTATTGTTGAAAATATTGCAAACATAAACACCAATCTTATAAAGAAAGGTTATGAATTATGGCAGCAAAAACATAATTAACATCTGTGTATAAAATCTGCCAGACTGATATTGTTTAATAAGATTAGAATAGAAAGTTAAAATGATATGCATGCCCTTTGTAGATTAGTGAGAAATGCTTGGATTTTCAATGTATAAATTCAGGGTAAATCTTTGTGCTTTGTAATAGATGACCAACATTGTCTCATAATGCTTTCTCGGGTCTTCTTTTCTTCCTCTTCTTATTTCTCTTCCTCTTCCTCCTCCTTCTTTATCCTCTCTTCTCCTTCATCTTTTAGGTTCTTTCTCTACATATACTATGCTTTCCAGTTTTGCATTTGAGGAGGGTTTCTAAGTGTGCAAACAAGTGTGTCACTGCATTCATTTGTGTTTCTAGAGGGATTTTTTTGTTCTTTTGTTTCTATTTGTTCTATCCTATTCTTATCTGTTTGTTTTTGTTTTATTTCTTTAGATACCTATTTGTATTTTAATGAGAAAGAGTGAAAGTCAAGGTGTGGATTTGGGTGAGAGAGGAAGTTAGGAGGACCTGGAAGAAGTTGTTAAGCACATTTCAGGTGAAAAAAAATTATTTTGAATTTAAAAAGAAAGGTACTTTGTAATGTTATATAGGCAAAAGGAGAAATTACAGACTGAAACTAATACATTCAATAGAGCAATCAGAATTTGAAATAGAAATACAATACTTAATAGAATAACATGGCATTTTGTCACCAAAGCCTTTTGAAACTGTCACACAAGAAACTAATAGGAGCACTTTATAGACAGGTTATTTAATGAAATACAACATTCAGCTCAAAAACAAAGTATAAACTAAATATGGTACAGGAGGCATCATCTACCAAAAATATTTGGATAAACATTACTAATGCAGAGAACAAATTTTAATACACATTTCACATATTTAAAAAATACATAAATCATTATAAATAAAAAACTTAAGAAAGAACAGGTTATACATTTTAAAATTAAAATCTTAAGTAGCATAAATTACTAATTTGTACAGCTAGATATATTTCCCTGTGTTTATTTAAATTCTTTTAATTAAAATTTAGATACATATACATTTTTAAGATCAGAGTCAAGTGAAGTCCCCATAACCTATCAATTGCCAATTTTCCTTTATTTGTGCTATGTTCTGATCTTGGTATTTAAAACAAACTGGATTTAAAGACATCAATAATATCAGCTCAATCTCTTTAAGTCTATAAATTTCTATCATTAATAGATCTTATCAATACAAATATATTCATGACAATTTTGGAAATTTTCTGGAATAATTAGTTTTATATAAAATATAGTTTCTGTATAGATGATATAATTATAGAACATGGAGATATTCAACCATGATAGGAAGAGCAATTTCATTTATATTCCATGGTGCAAACTGTTGAACACTTGTCTGAAGGTATTATATATAAGTTTCTGCAAATTAAATTATATATGCATCTTTCAAATGCTATAAGGTTTGCATGTGCATCTACACTACTTCTCTGGAATAATAGAACCTTACACTTAATGACTGAAAAATAACATTAAAAGGTGAAGATAACCTAGATGTTTTATTTTTATTTTAATGTTTAATAATCCTAGGTTTGAGGGTTGGTTTAATGAGTATTTCTATGTTTTTATTTACTATAATGGACACCTGCTATCAGAAACCTACTATTTAACAAAGAAAGTCTGAAATGATAATACTGTTTCTAAAGTGGAGATTCCAAGGGTAGATGAAGGACAGAAATTCTGAGAGAAATAGTTGTGCCATTTTATGTAGGTTTTTGGAAGTTGCCTTAGCATCTAACAAAGAAACATCACATAATAAATACTTAGTAATATACTTTTAGTGAGAATAATATTAATAATATAAAATATAATGATATAATTAATAATATAAATATAAACTATAAAAATATAATCGTTCTCATGACACTAACTTTAAAATATTATACCATATTAGTATCTCTTTGCTATTAGTCACAGTCTCATGAGCACAAATGATATGTATCTTGCTATGTTGATTTATGTGTATTTTCTTTAATTCATCAAATTGAAATCACAAAATATTACCAGTTATTTGTGAAACATAGATGTCTTCATGTGTTCTTATTTTTTGCTATGTGTAGTTAATTATTCTGTGGCATTTCTATATTTATTCTCTATGAAAAGAAAGCATTATTTTTAACATTGCTAAGTGTAATCAGGTTAGGATTTAGAGAAGATCTTCTCAGATGCCCCCAAGCATTGATTAAAAGATAAACCACCTCTCATAGGTTTGTTTCTCTATAGGCCCACTGGATCCTCTTCAAGGAGAACAGAAAATAGATTTGACATGGATAAGCATGGATCTGAAGCAATAACTTAGTGTAGTATAGAGCATTAATTCTGGCTAAATTGTGTTTCTTGTTAAGGTTTAGTCACACCATTCAAGGTTTCTACATTCACTGAGGGATTTGAAAAAGGAGGTTTGCAAACAGAGATTGGGATATGATTATTTTTCTTATATTTTTAAGTTCTGATAGATATTGCCCAGTGAAAGATTTCTCATTGTGCATATGTGGTTGCCAGGGAACCAGAGAGGCAGCAGTCAACATTTAGAATGAAAAGCCCCTATCAAAAAGAGTGGCTATGATATCACAGCATCAGTTTAAAGGAGACAATGTAGTAATTATGATAATTACATTTAGGGTTTCTTGAATAACCCATGATAGGCTGTCAATGGAAATAGTTGACAAAGACCCCTCAAAGACATGACTGGGTATTTATAACATCTATAGGAAGCCAAAAAAATAAAACAAAAAACCCCACAGAAGCAAAGTACTTAAAATAGCTTTTGGGGCACTCAAGTAACAGAGACCATCTATTTGTATTGCACTAAAAAAAATGTCATAGACCCCACAATATACCTAGAGCTACATGTTCATGTAGCTCTAACTAATGATTTCATTGAGAGAAAAAACATTTTGAATGATCTTTTAAAAGGAAAGCAATCTGGTAATGAAAATCAAATTCAGAGCTGGGGAGATGACTCAGGGGTAAAGGTACTTGCCATTGAACCAGAGGAGCTGAATTCAAACTTTGGGACTCACACAATAGAACTAAAAGACCTGTAGCCCTTCTTGTGGAACCATGGCACACAATACACACACACACACACACACAACAATAATAGGTTAAATGAATCAAACAATAAATTAAATTATGAATGCTAATATATAGATTAAATGAATATAACATAGTTGCTCTTCCCATTTAGTATAAGGCAAAATAGAGATGATCAGTGAAGAATCAGGCAGCAGCATCACACAGCAAGTAACATCACAGGACTTTGGAACTGAAGCAGAAAGGTGAGTGACAGGATATCACTCATCACTTCACAATCAATGGATAGGGATTGTGATTTGTGTCAAAATGCTCCTTGTATTGACCAACCAACCCCAGTCAGCAGGTTGAATTATGGGTCACATCATTCGTTGCTATCATGTTACCAGAAATTCAGACCACCTGGTACCAAGATTTATCAGAGAGAATAGGTCATTTATCTGAATGATATACAGGCAACCCAGAGAACCTACAGCAAGGAGCAAGAAGGAATAACACCACTGAGAATGCAATATTATATAGGGCAATCCATAGAGCAAATGTGAAGTTGAAATGAATGCATTACGTGTAATGGATACTTGACATGTGAAGTTTATTACATGCCAATGGATGTACTCCAATCTGTCCTCTGACTTCACACAGAATATCAAAATATCCAAATGCTCCATTTATGTTTACTTAAAGAAATTAATCTCACTTCATAATGCTGTCTTTATGTCACTTGTGAGTAAATTAAATATAACATTAAATTTTCTTCATAAGTTTTGTGGTAGACATGATCTAATATTTTTGAGTTAATGAATAACTTTAGTTATCCTTCTGTCGCTATAAGACACCGTGACCATGGCAATTGACTCACGAAAGACAAGCTTGTTTTGTTTTCCAGGTGAACAGAGACAAGTCAATCACTTTAGGGAGTCAACTTAGCAAACAGCAGATGGGTGGGGCAGGAAGATGAGAGTTCACAACTTCAGAGCTTTCAAATATTTTATGAATATTCTTGCTTTCTTGTTTCATAACTTTAGTTTGATCCCTGGATCCCACCTGGTGGAAGGAACGAATTGACTTCTGACTCTACAAATTATCATCTCACCTCCACACTTATACACTGGAATATTCTGTTATATATAATACAAGTATAAAAAGCTTTAAATTTTCATGTTTTATCTTCCCAATAGTATTAAGTGCCAGAATCACTTTCTAAATCTCTTTTGGATTGCATTAGGTTTACATGTGTATGCATAATTTTAATTGATGCTTATAATATTCAGGTACATGAAAGAATTGTCTTAATATTTTATTTTCAATAAGGTTATTAATGTACTAATATCTATAATATAATATGTACAGAAGCATTTGATGTTTTTCTTGTTGTAAATGGTTCTTGATTTACTTTTTTCACATTACAATACCATCTTTATTTTTATGTTATTAATTTCTTCCCACTTGATATGTAGTTTTATTACCCTCTGCAGCCTCCAGTACTATTTTGTGGATATTGGCAAGCTGATTTAAAACTTTCTATCTATAGGCAAAATGCTACAAAGAGCCAAGTTAACCACATGGGAAATAGAAGTGCAGGTTTTACACCAACAGATATCAAGTTTTATATCAAGAGAGTTAAATTAGAACATTCTGGCATTTGGAGTGATTCACACAAGTGAAGCAGTGATGCCAAACAGATAGTAAAGTAATGTGTATGCTAATATGTGGATCCCTGAGTTTGACAGCATTGGAAAAAATATCATTGGAAAAGCAAAAAGTTTAACAATGCATGCTGCTGGTGAACATCAGAAAATAATGTATCTGAATCTCTTAAAAACATACAAAACTAATCCCAGGTAGACTACAGACCTGAATGCAAATATTATGAAAAGTATATTTTGACCAACTATATGAAACATCTCCTCAACAAAATAGACATACTTCAAACACAAAGGAAAGAAAGTAAACAATCTGTACTGAATTGTACTTATGAACATTAAACCACAGAACTAATAGTGTACATTTGTAAATTAGAGAGATGGTGGGAAAACAGTCATAATATATAGTTGAAAAGAAGTTATATTGAAGAAAGAAGATGCTTAGTGCCCATTGAATGAGTCATAAATAAAATAGATATAATCAAAATATGACAAAACTTTCCAGTAGTCAGTTTTTAGCAGAAGTTATCCAATCGCCAAATAAGCATTTGAGATGAAAATTAGCATGGACACTAAAGAATAAGGCGCATCTTGGCCAGTCAAAATATGAGTATGTTTTGCTTCTATTAATTGTGGTCATGATGCATTTTGTGACAAAAGAATAAACAATACAAAATAAAGAAAAATATAACAGAGAAATCTTTCTACTATCTATGTCATAGAATCATGTGTTTGTAACTTTTGTATTTTATGTGCCTGTAAGGTTTGGCATTCTCACCTGATGTGGGGTTCCCCTCCATATGCTGTGAATACCATTGGTTAATAAAGAAACTGACTTGAACCTATAGCAGAGCAGAATAGAGCCAGGCGGCGGAAAGCTAAACTGAATGTTGGGAGAAAGGAGGCAAAGTCAGAGAGAAGCCATATAGCCCTGCTGGAGACAGATGCCTGGTACCTGGTAAGCCACAGCCTCGTGACAATACACAGGTTAATGGAGATGGGTTAATTTAAGATATGAGTTAGCCAGAAATGCGCTTAAGTTATTGGCCAAACAGTATTGCAAATAATATGGCTTCTGCGTGATTATTTTGGGAGTCTGGGTGGCTAGAATATAAATAAGCGGCCTCATACAACACTCACCCAACTTTCCTTTGATAACAAAATATGGGCAAAATGTCAGGAAGCCAGTTCTGCCCAAGAACCTTAGGAAGGAAGCACCAGAACTCTCTCTTTGTTCCTCCTATGAAGTATTGGCTCAGTCCAAGAATGGCAATGTCTTATAAAGGAAGCTGGGTAAAACCTTCAGCCTGAAGCAAGTCTTCTACAACTGACAACAAAACTCTGAACAAAGATGTTAATGTTTATTCCTACAAATGACTGCAACCTTGAAGTGACGTCTACATTGGGGTTGTTAACAGTGGAGAGCAATGAAACTCTCATTCAATGCTGATAGAAGGATAAATTGTTATAAACTCCAGACAAGGATGAACACAAACATACATGCAGGGGCAGAGAGAGGAAGAGAAAAAGAGAAACAGCCACAGAAGACTAAAGATAAACTTTACTACTAATAGGACACTCTCATCACAGATAATCCATAAAGGGTTAATAACAGAAATTTTCTAAATATTATAAAAATGATGACTCAGCTAGTCGTGGTGAGGCATGATTTCCTTAATTCCAGAAATTAGTAGAGGCAGGTAGATCTCTGTGAGTTCAAGGCCTACCTAGTTTACAAAGCAAGTTCCAGGACATCTAGGGCTGTAATACCAAAAAACTCTTTCTTAAAAACCATAAATAAATAAGAGAATAAATAGATATATAGGAAAAAGTGATGACATCCAACAATAGTGAAAAATGGAAAAGTACTGCAAACATTGATTGATTTAAATTCTATCCTTTGACTTGAAGATACATGGATATATCAAATTCATCTTCACTGCAAATATCATATTCAATGGATATCCCTTTTCAATGGACTATATTAAAATAAATGGCTTAGGGGCTGGAGAGATGGCTCAGTGGTTAAGAGCATTGCCTGCTCTTC
>LOEQ01015591.1:0-15121 GCA_001685075.1 Bramus lutescens
GAAGAGCAGGCAATGCTCTTAACCACTGAGCCATCTCTCCAGCCCCTAAGCCATTTATTTTAATATAGTCCATTGAAAAGGGATATCCATTGAATATGATATTTGCAGTGAAGATGAATTTGATATATCCATGTATCTTCAAGTCAAAGGATAGAATTTAAATCAATCAATGTTTGCAGTACTTTTCCATTTTTCACTATTGTTGGATGTCATCACTTTTTCCTATATATCTATTTATTCTCTTATTTATTTATGGTTTTTAAGAAAGAGTTTTTTGGTATTACAGCCCTAGATGTCCTGGAACTTGCTTTGTAAACTAGGTAGGCCTTGAACTCACAGAGATCTACCTGCCTCTACTAATTTCTGGAATTAAGGAAATCATGCCTCACCACGACTAGCTGAGTCATCATTTTTATAATATTTAGAAAATTTCTGTTATTAACCCTTTATGGATTATCTGTGATGAGAGTGTCCTATTAGTAGTAAAGTTTATCTTTAGTCTTCTGTGGCTGTTTCTCTTTTTCTCTTCCTCTCTCTGCCCCTGCATGTATGTTTGTGTTCATCCTTGTCTGGAGTTTATAACAATTTATCCTTCTATCAGCATTGAATGAGAGTTTCATTGCTCTCCACTGTTAACAACCCCAATGTAGACGTCACTTCAAGGTTGCAGTCATTTGTAGGAATAAACATTAACATCTTTGTTCAGAGTTTTGTTGTCAGTTGTAGAAGACTTGCTTCAGGCTGAAGGTTTTACCCAGCTTCCTTTATAAGACATTGCCATTCTTGGACTGAGCCAATACTTCATAGGAGGAACAAAGAGAGAGTTCTGGTGCTTCCTTCCTAAGGTTCTTGGGCAGAACTGGCTTCCTGACATTTTGCCCATATTTTGTTATCAAAGGAAAGTTGGGTGAGTGTTGTATGAGGCCGCTTATTTATATTCTAGCCACCCAGACTCCCAAAATAATCACGCAGAAGCCATATTATTTGCAATACTGTTTGGCCAATAACTTAAGCGCATTTCTGGCTAACTCATATCTTAAATTAACCCATCTCCATTAACCTGTGTATTGTCACGAGGCTGTGGCTTACCAGGTACCAGGCATCTGTCTCCAGCAGGGCTATATGGCTTCTCTCTGACTTTGCCTCCTTTCTCCCAACATTCAGTTTAGCTTTCCGCCGCCTGGCTCTATTCTGCTCTGCTATAGGTTCAAGTCAGTTTCTTTATTAACCAATGGTATTCACAGCATATGGAGGGGAACCCCACATCAGGTGAGAATGCCAAACCTTACAGGCACATAAAATACAAAAGTTACAAACACATGATTCTATGACATAGATAGTAGAAAGATTTCTCTGTTATATTTTTCTTTATTTTGTATTGTTTATTCTTTTGTCACAAAATGCATCATGACCACAATTAATAGAAGCAAAACATACTCATATTTTGACTGGCCAAGATGCGCCTTATTCTTTAGTGTCCATGCTAATTTTCATCTCAAATGCTTATTTGGCGATTGGATAACTTCTGCTAAAAACTGACTACTGGAAAGTTTTGTCATATTTTGATTATATCTATTTTATTTATGACTCATTCAATGGGCACTAAGCATCTTCTTTCTTCAATATAACTTCTTTTCAACTATATATTATGACTGTTTTCCCACCATCTCTCTAATTTACAAATGTACACTATTAGTTCTGTGGTTTAATGTTCATAAGTACAATTCAGTACAGATTGTTTACTTTCTTTCCTTTGTGTTTGAAGTATGTCTATTTTGTTGAGGAGATGTTTCATATAGTTGGTCAAAATATACTTTTCATAATATTTGCATTCAGGTCTGTAGTCTACCTGGGATTAGTTTTGTATGTTTTTAAGAGATTCAGATACATTATTTTCTGATGTTCACCAGCAGCATGCATTGTTAAACTTTTTGCTTTTCCAATGATATTTTTTCCAATGCTGTCAAACTCAGGGATCCACATATTAGCATACACATTACTTTACTATCTGTTTGGCATCACTGCTTCACTTGTGTGAATCACTCCAAATGCCAGAATGTTCTAATTTAACTCTCTTGATATAAAACTTGATATCTGTTGGTGTAAAACCTGCACTTCTATTTCCCATGTGGTTAACTTGGCTCTTTGTAGCATTTTGCCTATAGATAGAAAGTTTTAAATCAGCTTGCCAATATCCACAAAATAGTACTGGAGGCTGCAGAGGGTAATAAAACTACATATCAAGTGGGAAGAAATTAATAACATAAAAATAAAGATGGTATTGTAATGTGAAAAAAGTAAATCAAGAACCATTTACAACAAGAAAAACATCAAATGCTTCTGTACATATTATATTATAGATATTAGTACATTAATAACCTTATTGAAAATAAAATATTAAGACAATTCTTTCATGTACCTGAATATTATAAGCATCAATTAAAATTATGCATACACATGTAAACCTAATGCAATCCAAAAGAGATTTAGAAAGTGATTCTGGCACTTAATACTATTGGGAAGATAAAACATGAAAATTTAAAGCTTTTTATACTTGTATTATATATAACAGAATATTCCAGTGTATAAGTGTGGAGGTGAGATGATAATTTGTAGAGTCAGAAGTCAATTCGTTCCTTCCACCAGGTGGGATCCAGGGATCAAACTAAAGTTATGAAACAAGAAAGCAAGAATATTCATAAAATATTTGAAAGCTCTGAAGTTGTGAACTCTCATCTTCCTGCCCCACCCATCTGCTGTTTGCTAAGTTGACTCCCTAAAGTGATTGACTTGTCTCTGTTCACCTGGAAAACAAAACAAGCTTGTCTTTCGTGAGTCAATTGCCATGGTCACGGTGTCTTATAGCGACAGAAGGATAACTAAAGTTATTCATTAACTCAAAAATATTAGATCATGTCTACCACAAAACTTATGAAGAAAATTTAATGTTATATTTAATTTACTCACAAGTGACATAAAGACAGCATTATGAAGTGAGATTAATTTCTTTAAGTAAACATAAATGGAGCATTTGGATATTTTGATATTCTGTGTGAAGTCAGAGGACAGATTGGAGTACATCCATTGGCATGTAATAAACTTCACATGTCAAGTATCCATTACACGTAATGCATTCATTTCAACTTCACATTTGCTCTATGGATTGCCCTATATAATATTGCATTCTCAGTGGTGTTATTCCTTCTTGCTCCTTGCTGTAGGTTCTCTGGGTTGCCTGTATATCATTCAGATAAATGACCTATTCTCTCTGATAAATCTTGGTACCAGGTGGTCTGAATTTCTGGTAACATGATAGCAACGAATGATGTGACCCATAATTCAACCTGCTGACTGGGGTTGGTTGGTCAATACAAGGAGCATTTTGACACAAATCACAATCCCTATCCATTGATTGTGAAGTGATGAGTGATATCCTGTCACTCACCTTTCTGCTTCAGTTCCAAAGTCCTGTGATGTTACTTGCTGTGTGATGCTGCTGCCTGATTCTTCACTGATCATCTCTATTTTGCCTTATACTAAATGGGAAGAGCAACTATGTTATATTCATTTAATCTATATATTAGCATTCATAATTTAATTTATTGTTTGATTCATTTAACCTATTATTGTTGTGTGTGTGTGTGTGTGTGTATTGTGTGCCATGGTTCCACAAGAAGGGCTACAGGTCTTTTAGTTCTATTGTGTGAGTCCCAAAGTTTGAATTCAGCTCCTCTGGTTCAATGGCAAGTACCTTTACCCCTGAGTCATCTCCCCAGCTCTGAATTTGATTTTCATTACCAGATTGCTTTCCTTTTAAAAGATCATTCAAAATGTTTTTTCTCTCAATGAAATCATTAGTTAGAGCTACATGAACATGTAGCTCTAGGTATATTGTGGGGTCTATGACATTTTTTTTAGTGCAATACAAATAGATGGTCTCTGTTACTTGAGTGCCCCAAAAGCTATTTTAAGTACTTTGCTTCTGTGGGGTTTTTTGTTTTATTTTTTTGGCTTCCTATAGATGTTATAAATACCCAGTCATGTCTTTGAGGGGTCTTTGTCAACTATTTCCATTGACAGCCTATCATGGGTTATTCAAGAAACCCTAAATGTAATTATCATAATTACTACATTGTCTCCTTTAAACTGATGCTGTGATATCATAGCCACTCTTTTTGATAGGGGCTTTTCATTCTAAATGTTGACTGCTGCCTCTCTGGTTCCCTGGCAACCACATATGCACAATGAGAAATCTTTCACTGGGCAATATCTATCAGAACTTAAAAATATAAGAAAAATAATCATATCCCAATCTCTGTTTGCAAACCTCCTTTTTCAAATCCCTCAGTGAATGTAGAAACCTTGAATGGTGTGACTAAACCTTAACAAGAAACACAATTTAGCCAGAATTAATGCTCTATACTACACTAAGTTATTGCTTCAGATCCATGCTTATCCATGTCAAATCTATTTTCTGTTCTCCTTGAAGAGGATCCAGTGGGCCTATAGAGAAACAAACCTATGAGAGGTGGTTTATCTTTTAATCAATGCTTGGGGGCATCTGAGAAGATCTTCTCTAAATCCTAACCTGATTACACTTAGCAATGTTAAAAATAATGCTTTCTTTTCATAGAGAATAAATATAGAAATGCCACAGAATAATTAACTACACATAGCAAAAAATAAGAACACATGAAGACATCTATGTTTCACAAATAACTGGTAATATTTTGTGATTTCAATTTGATGAATTAAAGAAAATACACATAAATCAACATAGCAAGATACATATCATTTGTGCTCATGAGACTGTGACTAATAGCAAAGAGATACTAATATGGTATAATATTTTAAAGTTAGTGTCATGAGAACGATTATATTTTTATAGTTTATATTTATATTATTAATTATATCATTATATTTTATATTATTAATATTATTCTCACTAAAAGTATATTACTAAGTATTTATTATGTGATGTTTCTTTGTTAGATGCTAAGGCAACTTCCAAAAACCTACATAAAATGGCACAACTATTTCTCTCAGAATTTCTGTCCTTCATCTACCCTTGGAATCTCCACTTTAGAAACAGTATTATCATTTCAGACTTTCTTTGTTAAATAGTAGGTTTCTGATAGCAGGTGTCCATTATAGTAAATAAAAACATAGAAATACTCATTAAACCAACCCTCAAACCTAGGATTATTAAACATTAAAATAAAAATAAAACATCTAGGTTATCTTCACCTTTTAATGTTATTTTTCAGTCATTAAGTGTAAGGTTCTATTATTCCAGAGAAGTAGTGTAGATGCACATGCAAACCTTATAGCATTTGAAAGATGCATATATAATTTAATTTGCAGAAACTTATATATAATACCTTCAGACAAGTGTTCAACAGTTTGCACCATGGAATATAAATGAAATTGCTCTTCCTATCATGGTTGAATATCTCCATGTTCTATAATTATATCATCTATACAGAAACTATATTTTATATAAAACTAATTATTCCAGAAAATTTCCAAAATTGTCATGAATATATTTGTATTGATAAGATCTATTAATGATAGAAATTTATAGACTTAAAGAGATTGAGCTGATATTATTGATGTCTTTAAATCCAGTTTGTTTTAAATACCAAGATCAGAACATAGCACAAATAAAGGAAAATTGGCAATTGATAGGTTATGGGGACTTCACTTGACTCTGATCTTAAAAATGTATATGTATCTAAATTTTAATTAAAAGAATTTAAATAAACACAGGGAAATATATCTAGCTGTACAAATTAGTAATTTATGCTACTTAAGATTTTAATTTTAAAATGTATAACCTGTTCTTTCTTAAGTTTTTTATTTATAATGATTTATGTATTTTTTAAATATGTGAAATGTGTATTAAAATTTGTTCTCTGCATTAGTAATGTTTATCCAAATATTTTTGGTAGATGATGCCTCCTGTACCATATTTAGTTTATACTTTGTTTTTGAGCTGAATGTTGTATTTCATTAAATAACCTGTCTATAAAGTGCTCCTATTAGTTTCTTGTGTGACAGTTTCAAAAGGCTTTGGTGACAAAATGCCATGTTATTCTATTAAGTATTGTATTTCTATTTCAAATTCTGATTGCTCTATTGAATGTATTAGTTTCAGTCTGTAATTTCTCCTTTTGCCTATATAACATTACAAAGTACCTTTCTTTTTAAATTCAAAATAATTTTTTTTCACCTGAAATGTGCTTAACAACTTCTTCCAGGTCCTCCTAACTTCCTCTCTCACCCAAATCCACACCTTGACTTTCACTCTTTCTCATTAAAATACAAATAGGTATCTAAAGAAATAAAACAAAAACAAACAGATAAGAATAGGATAGAACAAATAGAAACAAAAGAACAAAAAAATCCCTCTAGAAACACAAATGAATGCAGTGACACACTTGTTTGCACACTTAGAAACCCTCCTCAAATGCAAAACTGGAAAGCATAGTATATGTAGAGAAAGAACCTAAAAGATGAAGGAGAAGAGAGGATAAAGAAGGAGGAGGAAGAGGAAGAGAAATAAGAAGAGGAAGAAAAGAAGACCCGAGAAAGCATTATGAGACAATGTTGGTCATCTATTACAAAGCACAAAGATTTACCCTGAATTTATACATTGAAAATCCAAGCATTTCTCACTAATCTACAAAGGGCATGCATATCATTTTAACTTTCTATTCTAATCTTATTAAACAATATCAGTCTGGCAGATTTTATACACAGATGTTAATTATGTTTTTGCTGCCATAATTCATAACCTTTCTTTATAAGATTGGTGTTTATGTTTGCAATATTTTCAACAATAAACAAATTTCTTTTTGTCCTAATCAACTTATATAGTTAAGTATACAAATAATAAATCTAACAATGCATATGATGTAAATAATGGCATAGTAACTAGCAATGAGTGTGTCCAGTGATTAAGGAATGAAGATAATATTACTGATTAGCAAATGTTGGATAGAAAATGGTGTTGACTGTAGTGCAAATTCTTATCTGAGATTGTAAAATATGGAATAAAACACTACTTTGAATTAATGAGATAAATCAATTTTGTTTTTATCTCCAGATCAGAGGCATTTACCAGCTATCTCTTATCCATTCCCTCCTGAAAGGATTAGAGCAAAAGGTTAAAAGGCTGAGTAACATCCGATCCCTTTAGCACATGGGCTTTCTCTCTTCATACAGCATTAAAATATATTTAAATGCCTAACATTTGCCAAGACCATAATGGATTCCTAGTTCTCAGAACATTTTTTTTTCTGATGAGACATGTACATTATACCATGTCCTTTCTAAACTAATGTTTGAATTCTAAAACCTACAGGAAAGGGTCATTTAAAAATCTGACACTGCAGTTTTACAATGTTGTGTTACTGAATATATTCATTTTATCTCAAGCAATTTTCCTCTCCAATTTTTGTATTGAACTAATTCAGTTCAGTTCCTCTGAGCATGTCTGGTAGTTGCCCATCTTCCCGCTGTGGATTTACCTTACATAGAATATGTTAAAAATAAAAACTCACTTATATGCAATAAATTTTATATAATAGGAGACCCAAGTTCTTCACAGGGTTTTATTTAGCTACCTCACTGAAATATGTGTCTTCGACAGTATTCTTAACACATTGGTTAATGTTCAGCAGTTTTCCACTTGGAAATAGAACGTGCCTAAATTCATGTGTAAAGACATTGAAAAAGAGATTAAGGCGGAAATATGAATATTTATGTTAGTTTTTCACTATTACAGGACATATAAATTATCTAGATAGTTCTTAGTCTTACAAGCTTTAGTATTACATGTTAGACAAATATAAAAAGTGAATTAAATATTTAAAACTGTGGTTTTTAACCTGTAGGTCAGAACTCCTTTGGGGAATCGAGCAACCCTTTACAGATCTTGAATATCAAATATTACCTTAAAATTCATAATGGTAGAAAAATTACCTTTAGCATGAAAATAATCTTATAATTGGTGGTTGCCACAACATGAGGAACTTTATTAAAGGGTTGCAGCATTAGGAAGGTTGAGAACCACTCATCTACAATGTCTGTTGACAGAAATCAAAAAGTATATTTGCAAGTCATTTTGCGAATTGTAATCATGCAAACATCCAATGATTTATATATTAGACTAAAAAAAAATCTTCTTAGCACGTAGGTTGGATATTAGCTTTGACCCTGTTTGAACAAAACTTTTTAAAGCATACTGAAATGGCTTCTCTCTGCCAGTAAGATCAGGAAACACCAATCTGAGAAGCAAACAATGACAAAATATGTGGCTATAGAAGCAGCACACATATTTAATATGCAATAATTTGGTTTTCTTTTATTTAAATTGCATGATTAAGCTATGTCAATAGTTTTAAGCATTTTACATATATCATGGAAATTTCAGAAAATGTGTTTTGCTTAATAATAGCCGACAAATAATTAGAAATCTAAGCAACAGGAATCATGTGTTTTTATACCCTTACAATATCATTCAATATTTTAGAAGTGACTGAACTGGATAAATCTAATCAAATGGGAACTTTAATCCCAAATAAACCTTTATCATTATTTTTGCTAATTGTTGCTAATTAATCATCTATAAAGTCTATGTTTTTCCAAATTTTGTTCATGTTTTTCAACATTGCAAATTCATCTTTGCTGTGGATTGTCTTATTTTCTTCCTAACATCACCACTGCAAAGATCAACTGCAATGGATTAAACCTCAAGACAAACACCTACATAAAGAACATTGGAGAGACATGGTGACAAAATCAAGGTGGGACTGCAGGTGTGATATATTTAAAGGGGACTCTAATGACTGAAGAGATGTCTAAGTAGTTAAGAGCACTTGTTTCTCTTTCAGAGAACCTCGGTTCAGTTCCCAGGACCCACATGGTGGTACACAGACACAGAAAACTCCAGTGCCCTGAGTCACTGCCTCCTCTGGCCTCCATAGGCATTACATGTACAGTTGGTGCACATATATACATGCAGGCAAAACACTAATGAACATGAAAGTAAAGTGCCTACAACTTTACAAAAGGCTTGCTCTATCAGAACAGGGACATTTTAACACGCTTTGTAGACCAAAATGAGCTCCAAAAGCAAGGAACTATCTTAGTGCCTTAAGTTCCTACTTAGGCTCTGTACCACTGAGCTAAACTCTGAGCTAAGATGTTTTTAAATGAATGTAATGATTTTATTATAGCATAATTAAATATATGATAGAAATCAAAAGAAGCAAATAAAATAATCTGTAAGTTTCAATTGCAGGAAGATCAATTTTCGATACGTATTGGGAAGCCATTAGAACTCTAGAAGTTATATTTTAATGTTTTGTTGGTTTTTATCATCTTTAAAATAGACTCTTATTTTAAATTGTTTTTAATTTATAGAAATATTTTAAAGTGGGTGGTATTAACATATGTAGTCCTCATACATTATTTCTCTTGTGAATAGCATATACCCCATCTACCATATCTAATGCACCACTGCATTAAATCAGATCCAATTATATAACATTTATATATTTCGTAATAATATAAAATTCACAGTTAACTGAAATTTCTTTTTTGACCAAGTATCTTTATTTTATTCTAGGATTGCTTATAAGATCGCATATCATAGTTGATAACTGTTTTGAATCCTACAGACCATTTCTCATTATTTCCCTTGTTTATGATGTCAAGAGTTTTGAGTAGAACTGGTGACATTTTTTCATAAAACATCTTCTCGTTAAAATTTGATGCATACTTTTGACAGGATAAGACTGAAGCTATAGATTTGGGATAGAGGCCAGAAACTCTGTAGAGTTCTGTTTCATGTCATCCTCAAGGCTACACACTGTGAATACAGCATTTTGAAATTGACCTGGATCAGCTTGCATGTCTGTTGTATTATGTGTAGTTGGAATGCTCTTCGGGGTTTCAACCAGCTCCCAAATAAACACACGGTGACTTATTGTTAATTATAAATGCTTGGCCTTAGCTTAGGCTTGTTCCACTAGCTCGTTTAACCTAACGTAACCCGTTTCTATTCATCTATTTTTCACCCCAGGGCTTTTTACCTTTGTTTCATTCTCTATGTCCCACCTTCTTGCTTTCTTTGCATCTGCCTAGGTGGCCTCTGCCATTTCCCTAGCGTCTCATTTTCTTTCTTTCTCAAGCCTAAATTTCTCCTCCTACTTACTTTCCTTGCTCAGAAGTTAGGGCTTTATCTCCTCCCTTGCTATAAGCCATTCAGCCTCTTATTAGACCAGTCAAGGTAAAACAGGAATACATCTTTACATAGTTAAACAAATATTCAGGAAAATGAACAAATGTAGCATATCTTTACATAGTTAAACAAATGCAACACATCTTTGCATAATTAAATATTCTGTAACAACTACCTGTTAAGTAATGGGTCTTAGGTGTACACATGTATATTAATCTATCTAGAGCTTGTCTGTGTTGTTTATTTGTTGAGGTTACTGTTATAAAAGGCTTCAGATATCTTGTATATTAGGATATGGTGGTGCATGCCAATAATCCCAGTATTTGGGGGGCGATTGTGGGATAATAATAAGGACAACAATGACTACACCACCACATGTTTCAATAACAACGGCAACAGTAATGTTAATACAATCATTGCCATGCTTTAAAGTTTTTGTGTTATTCTTCCCCTATGTATTGGGGAAGTGTACCTTCCTAAATAAAGCTGTGTTCTATGGCTAGTTCAGCATAAATATCACTTTTATGATACTGCAGCCCAGTATTGTACCAGGGAGGAGGGGCATTCTGTAATTTTCCAACTATGTATCTGCCATGTCATGCACGAGTGCTTGGAGAAGTTCTTCCAACGATGACCATATTTCCCCACGGTTGCTTACTCATTTCCTTTTTGTTGTGTACCGGGAGCTTATACTTGGTTCCCTGGACTATATTACACAACCTCTTAGGCAATTTGCTGACCCTGGGGTGGCGTTGAATGGAAAGATATTCATTTTCTCGAACTGAAATAAGATTTGAGGTTGCGTCAAGTCATAGGTTTTCATAGGACAGCACCATTATAAGAAAGCATTTAGGGCTACTGAAGTTAACCACAGCTGTTAAATGCTCTTGAGGAAGGCCTTGGCAGAAACCCCGAGCTGAAGAGCTTCTGAAGTGATCCTACATCTCTTACACTGCAGAAGTTGGAAGGAGGATAGCATGGGAGTAGAAGGTGGCTTTGGGTGAAGGTAAATGCTGGATCACTATGATCAATACAGAACTGTTTTCATCCCTTCCAAAGAAGAAACATGAGTTTATCTTTCTCAGTCACTCTAAAATCTGGGTCAGATTCTTGACAGGAGAAGTTGCCGAAAATACACTGGTACTTCCACATTAGTCTGTCAAAACTCATCAGATTTCCCAGCAAGGTGTCCTCAATGTATAATTCCTAGCAGTAGCTGCTGCAATTGGCCATGCCTTCTGCTCTATTGGGCAGGATGTCCCTGCTTTTTGAGATTTCAGAATTTGGATGTAAATTTTTTCCCTCATGGTTTGAAGAAAATATTTATGTAATCTATCTGACTTTCTCCTATAATTACTTACAGATTCTTTACAGAAAGATACTAAAAAATTTCTTAAGTTTAGTAATAAAGGAAAATAGCTAATAAATTTTCAATGAATCCAAAGTAAGTTATAACACTATCCATCAAATATTACTTGATTGTATCTGGGGAGATGGCTCATTGGTTAAAGTACTTGGGGTGGTATATGGTGGATTAACTAAAATCTCTTTGACTAGCATGCAGAGTCCTCAGATCCTCTGAACCTGATGGCTAGCTAGACTAGCTCAATATGCCTTTTATTCCTCAGTTAATCCAATTGTACATGCACATCCACTCAACATGCATGTTCCCATGCAGAGACAAACCACACAAAACATGTATGTGAGAGGAAATATGTGATTTCACTTCTTCTGAAATATTAGCACATGAAAATGAAAAACAAAGAGTAAACACACCTAAGTGCTAATACTTATAATATCCAGGTTTAGTTTTTGTTTAATTTTTACAGTTTCCATATTTTTATAATTAGTGTGTATTAAGCAAAATCAAAAGAAAATACACCCTGAAAGATTGAGTGCAATAGTTCTGAGCAAAAGAGGAGAAATACACTCTTCCCCCCATAAAGTGAAAGAAAGCTTTCATTTATTGCATACTGAACACATTCTTTCAATTTTACAGAGCCTGGAGGTGAGAGAATGGATGCTGAAGCTGTGGAGTGAAGTGTGAAGCAAAGCTTTCAACCCTTTCTGATTTGTCATGCGTTTCTGCAGCATCCCGAGCGTTCTCTGTCTGATGATTTCACTTAGTTGTTGTGACTTTTTTATGTCATGAGACCACACTGTCAGAGCACCTCAGATGACACTGTTAAAATAGGAAAGGAAAAGTTGTTGGGTATTTGACTACGCTGTTTATCTTGTGACCTGAGGTGAGTTCCTTGAGACAGAATAACAGCCCAGTTTTAGCATTGGCTGTCTTACTTCCATCCTCTAATATTTCAGAACATTTAATTTTCCACTTCTTGCCACAAATTTAAAAAGCACGCAATGCCATGTGTGTACCAGGACTTTCACTTTTGAGTCCTTATAAATGTTGACCTATGGACAGCAGTCTACAATAATGAAAATTTGTGACTGGAGTCTTTTTTCTCCTGGAATATATTTTGTTTTAATATGTATTCATGTTCCAAAACTGAAAAGATGCTACACACATGCCTCAATATCCAACACAATAACTTTCCCTGAAGTTTCTTCAGCATCCCCTTGGAGAAGGCCCTAAAGGTTTGCAGTGATTCACACCATTTACTTATGGCTTGTCCTTTCATCTCTCCAAGATCTTGCACAAATTAACATTTCAGAACCATTTTACTTGCTGTTCCAGTTTAAATCTGATATTTCCTTGAGATACCCCACATTCTTATTCTGTCTGTCCTTCCGTGTTATGCGTCACCTATTGTTATTAAGGATGCATGATTTTCAGTCTTTGTCTAGTTCTGCTTTATAAATGGACTCATGTAGTTCGTACTCCTTGGAATCTTTTTAAGCTCCTTACAAACCATTGTGTTAAAAATCAATACATTCACCTTTATAAATAAATCAGATTCACTAGACAGATGTACCGTGCTTGTTTTTTCATTAGCCTGTTCATGCATTTTATAGGTTTTTCTTTGTTTGTTTGGTTGGTTTCTTTTTCTTTCTTTCTTTCATTTTTTCAGTAGGGAAAGGCTGTAGAATAGGAGGGAATCTAGGCCTGAAGAGAGGGCTAACCCAGATAAAAATAACTTGGAAAGCCTGTATAGGAGTTAGTTATTTCACAATTCAACTTGGAAAAATCCTGAAGACAAAGTAGAACACATTTGAAATAGAAAACGAGAGAGTGCACTCAGCTAAACAATCGAGCAACAATGGAGGAGAGGAGGAGGTAGTGTGTAGACCAGCTAAAACTAGCATAAAAGAGCTTCCGGAAAAGCTCACTAGTTAGTGAGCAGAGTTGATGAGTGTAGGGGTGGACAAACTTAATCCAAGAAGACAGGATCGTCTTCATTTTTTAGATGAAACCTGCAGAGCAATGCATGGAATACCTCCATGTGAGTTATGGGTCTCTGAGGTCATCAAAAATATAGGCTACAGCCATTTCCCTCACTTACCCACAATAAAATGCTGCACTGTTTGGCTGCAGACATCATTTGAGAAATCTATTTGAAAACAACATTAAACTGTTTCCCTGCTGACTACGTTCCATCACACCAGAAGGTGCTATGTCCACTGGTTAAGGAGAAAATATATTGATGACCTACCTATCACTGGTCACTATGTATGGCAACACTGTCCTACCAGGGAAGACTTTCCCACTAGTGGGGCAACTAACCATTTTCTGATTGGATTTGGGGCTTGTTCTATAGGAGAAAATTCCATGCCTGGTAATGCAAACCTGGCTAAAAAAGCAAAAGGCTAGGACAGTCTTAACAGTTAGATTAAAATCTTCAATTGTTGTGTTGGTAAATACTCATGCTGTCAAACTGCCTTCTGCGTTTTATGTTTCTAACCCACGAATCCGAGCATGTCTCAACACTGGCTAGAGGAATTTCTTTTTGCACGAGAAACAGGGAACGGAAAGTTGAACAACTGGGTAAAGCCTTGAGAACAAGGGGAGGAGCATTGGATCTCTGTGGAACATCTGCCTTTGTGCCCTTACCACTAAGACTCAGGGACCACTTCAGGAGAGAAAGAAAGAATGTGGGATCTGGAGGATGAGGGGAACTGCTGTGAAATGTGTTCTGCTGGACGTGACTTGGGTATTGTTCTGTGAGTTCACAGAAGCTGTAGTTATCAGGCCAAGATTGTCAGAAAATCAAACCACCCAAGTTCTGGCATCTGTGGGTTACATGTTATCCAGGTGCAACCTCAAACTATTTAGCTATTAGCTAAATAGATATTTGCTGGGGTAGGAAGCATAATTTTTATTGAGGATGTAGCTACTTATAGATTTCCCATGCACATACAAGCAGCACTAACTGGATTTAATAGGTTATTTAAAATATAGGAAGGAAGCATTTGGGGCAAAACATGGGAGAAGTTGGAAGGAGAGAACGGGGGTATACATGATCATATTTCATTGTATGTGTGTATTCAATTATCAAAAATAGAATCTTTTAAAAGCTGTCATAAATATGTGCAAAGATATTTAAAACATACACATATTTATGAAAGCATAGTTACTGGCATATTCCTGTAATTCCATCACTCTAGAAGACGCAACAAAGGGTTTTGAGTCGAAGGAATGGTGTGGGAGCTCCTTCTGTCTATTTGTTGCTTGTATTGGTTACTGAATAAAGAAACTGCCTTGGCCTGATAGGGTAGAATAGAATTTAGGTAGGTGGGGAAAACTAAATGGCATTTTGGGAGAAAGGAGGCAGAGTCAGAGAGATATCATGGATCCACCACCGGAGATAGACATGCTTTGCCAGTAAGCCACTGCCACGTGACAATAAACAGATTAATAGAAATGGCTTAAATTAAGATGTAAGAATTAGCCAATAAGAAACTAGAGCTAAT
>LOEQ01015592.1:0-15119 GCA_001685075.1 Bramus lutescens
GAAGGAGAAAGGGATTCAAAGTTACAAGTGAGTCAGAGACACCCACACTCTTACTGTTAGGAAGCCTACAAAAACACCAAGCTAAACAGCCACAACATGTATGCAGAATACCTAGCACAGACCTATGAAAATTCTGTGATTGCTGCTTCTAGATCTGTAGGGCTCTATGAACCCTGGTTAGTTAATTTTGTGGGCCATGCTCTTGGTGTCCTTGACTCCTCTGACTCCCAAAATTCTTCCCCCTCTAAGCAGTTTTTCAAGCTATGTCATATTTGTTTCTACCCTAGATCTCTGGAGTGACATCTAGCTTCCAGTTTCTGGTTACATATCTAGGCACTGCAGGGCATGGGCTCCCTCTCTTGTCATGGGACTCAAATTAGATCAGTCATCAGTTGACAATTCCCACAAGCTTTGAGTCACCATAGTGTTCACCATAGTTTTGGCATATCTTACAGGGAGGACAGGTTGTAGGTCAAAATTTTGTGCCTGAGTTGGTGTGTCAGTGCCACTACTGGATGCCTTGCCTGGGTACATCAGATGGCCTGTATCTTTTGTATCCTCAAACAGTAGGAGGCCTGGCTAGAATCACCCTCTTCAGTTCCAGGAAATTTCTAGTGTACTGTTTCTCCATCATCCCCTTAAGTGTTCCCCAATTTCCATCATCTCTCCTTGTACTCTCTTCTTCCCTCCCTCAATAACCTAATCCTTCCTGTTTCCATCCCTGCTCACCACAAGCTACGTGCAAAATCTATTTTCCCTTCCCAGTGAGATCCATCTGTTCCTCCCTAGAGTTCTACTTGTTACCTAGCCAATCTTGGCACATATATTATAGTGTAATTTTCCTTTACCTTACAAATAAAATCCACTTGCAAGTGAATATATATCATGTTTGCCTTTTTAGTTCTGGGTTTCCTTACTCGGGATGACTTTTTATAATCTGCCAATTTGCCCACAGATTTCATAATGTCATTTTTAAATAGCTGAGTAAGAGTCCATGTGTAAATATTACATTTTGTTATTCGTTCTTTGGTGAATGGATATCTAAATTTCTTTCAGTTTCTGGATATTATGAATAATGCCACTATGAACATAGCTAAGCCAGTGTCCTTGTGGTAGGAAGGGGAATATTTTGGGAATATGTTCAAGAGTGGTATTGCTTGGTCTTGAGATAGATTTATTCCCAATATTTTGGAAGAACTAACTGATGTATTGATTTCCAGTGGCTGCACAAGTTTGCACTCCCACTAACAATAGAAGAGTGTTCCCTTTGCTCTACATCCTCACCAGCATGAGTTGTCATGTGCACAATTGATTCTGGCCATTCTCACAGGTTTAAGATGGATTCTCCCTGATGGGTAAGACTGTTGAACATTTATTTGTTTTTTGGTCATTTGAGATTCCTCCACTAGGAATTCTATATTTAGACTTGTACCCAATTATTGAGTTATTAATTGTTGATGTCTATTTTCTTGAGTTTTTATATATTTTGAATATTGGATTTCTATCTGATGTCAAGTTATTGGAAATCTAGTCACATTCTTAGGCTGCCAATATCTTCTATTGAAATGAGTGTTGCTCATATAGTCTAGATGTCAGTTAGTAAAAAGTCCTAGTTAAGTTCCTGGCATATAGTTGCTAATATTTGAAAGTAGTTCTATTTATTTAAAATTCTTTATCTAGGAATTATGTTAACTTGGCTAGGTCCCAGAATAAAGTTAAAATTAAAGATTTTTTTACTTTAATATTGTAATGTGAACTTTGGACTTACTTTAGTCGTCGTCAGTATCCTTATTCTACTCTTCACCTCTCTCTCATGTAGGTCATTGGGTAATCTTTGCTGTCATTTTCTTACTGAGTTACTGTTATGTCTGAGCAAGCCATGACCTCAACTTCTAATAGAAGCAAGCAAACATAAACCACAGATGACAAGGGCAATAAAAACCTATTTGATTCAGTACTTGAGTGAATCATGGCCTTGAGACTGGTCATGCTGTCATGCTGACAATTTTCAAAGAACCTCAAGCAAATCATTTCCTCTGTGTTACTTTTAAGAACTCATTTATTGGATGATGAATGTGAAATAACCATGATAAGAAAAATAATCAACTCTCAAACTAATGAAATATCTTGGTAATCAGGTAAATATTTACAATTACATGGCGAATTTTAGGAACAATTGAAAATATTAGTACATATCTTGGTACAAATACATAATTCTCAGATTAAACACTGAAATTACCTGTAAATATAAAGATACACCAAGCATAAGGACCTGAAAACTTAAAGTTAAAAGAATGCTTAAGTAATGAATAAATAAATAAATAAATAAAAGTAAAAAATCTTATATTCAAATGTGCTCAAACCTGTAATCTATGCTAAAATATTAGTCTCTGCTATATTAAAAATATGTAGCATTTTCCAAATTTTAATGTTTGAGATATACACTTCTAGAGGGCATATTGCAATCATCTATAATTTGCACAGCACTGTGTAATTGTGTATGATTTCTATATGTCTCATTGCTTTAGAAGTATTGCAATACATATCCAGTGTGAATGTTTATAAGAAATTAAATAATGTAGTATTTCAAATGCCTGTTTGGATACAATGAATTAGTATAAGGTAAAAAAAATAGAGGTATTAAGTAAATAGAAAAAAAAGAGACTTAAAAGTAATGGTAGTTTACTGGATAGAAAGAGAAAACGTGTCTTATAAGATGATCAAAGTTCTGCAATCCCTTCTATTTTGTGTACCACAAAACTTAATTATCTTTAATTCTTCTAAATTACATATTTAATTATGGTTGGTCAATATGGACATGAGGCACATTCATTCTCCTCTCATCCAAATGATGAAGAAGTATATATTATAATTTCAAACATAGAAAAATTATTAGAATATTAGATCTTTTGAGGGGTTTCTGATTTCTGCAAAGTTTTTTTTGACAGAGATGTTATATAACTTTCGGGTCATAGAAAAAGTACTAAGCACAGTTTTACATTCAACGTCACATTCAACTGCCACCTGTCACTATAGAAATGACTTCCTATTTCATGTATAAAATTAACCTATCTGTAAGGATGGCTGCTGAGACCTACGTAACCCTTTCTGTGAGCAATAGAAGATTGGGTCAGATCAGAGAATCTGGGGTGGTGGTGACGGCAAGAATATAATATAAAACAGCATGGTGAGAGAAAAATGATTTGATCATGGATGAAAGTGACAACTGCAAGTCTCATTCCTGGTGAAGAATTCCAACTCTTTTCAGAAGGAAGGGTCATCAGGAAATGGACACATAAAATAACATACTAATATATTTCAAGCAAATAATACTTTACTAACAGAAAGATGTAGATGGCTTCATTAAAGACTTTCATATTATTATAGATACTTATAAAGAAAGTAAAGCATTCTCAAAATGCCAATATTTTGGTACTCACTTCGCAGCTTAAATATTTATGATAAGAAATCTGAATTGTTTTTATTCGATGCGAGTACACCTTTCTGTAGTCACTTTTATGTTCAGTTGTCCTGCTATAGAAACATTCTAGTGTTTTAAAATGTGACATTCATGTTCCTACTTGGAAGTACTACCACATATGATCTGACACACTGTTATTCCCAAAATATTCCAATTTTTTTAAAGATCATCTTTCCCTAGGTTTTACTTCATACATTCTACTTATTTCCCCTCCTCCACTTACTCTACTTCTCTGTCCTTCTCCTCTTCTAAATCAGTTGTATTTCTTGTAGGAAATAGAAGAATTAATGGTGCTAGTCATCCTAGTAAATCTAGGACAGTTAGTTGCAATAGCATATGAATAGATTAAATGTTAATTTCTAATAAAAATAGCTAAGAAACGTTTTTTCTGTGATTAGGTTTCATGAAACAAATATAAAATAGTAAGTTGAAAGATGCAGGTTTTTATTTGTTTGTTTTTTTAGAACATGAAGATATTTGAGTAAAATGGTACTTGCAAACTTCAAATAAGTAATAAAGAGAAATGTTCTTAATGGGAAATATTTTCTTAATTATATATTATTTGTAATTATAAGTCAAGCTATTTGTATTCTAGTTTCTATTAAGAAACATGATGTTTGCATAAAGCATACATGCTGGTCAGTCCATCCTGAAATAAGCACCCAGATATAAATCCAAAGTCTTGTGGACATTTGATTTTCAATAACAAGGCAAGAAATACTCATTGAATAAAAAAACCCAGCATCCTCAACAAAGTGCTAGTCAAAGCAGATGAAAGTGTGTGTAAGAATCCAAATAAACCCATACTTACCACCCTGTACAAAAATCAGCTCCAAATGGAACAAAGACTTATACAAAAGAAAAGATACAGTAAACCTGATATAAAAGAAAGTGGGAAATAGCCTTGAAGTCGATGGCAAAGGGAAAGACATTCTTAACAGAAAACTGTTAGCACATGCACTCAAATAAAACATTAATATATTTATATTAATAATGTATGATATTTATATAATATAAATATCAATAATATAATTCATGAAAATGAAAAGTTCTATATTGCAAAGGAAACTGCCATTAAGACAAAGCCATAGTCTAAACATTGGGTAAATATTTTTACCAATTCCTCATCTGATAGAGGACTGATATTCAAAATATAAAAAGAACTCAAGAAACTACATATCAATAATCCGAAAAGTTGAAAATGGGGTACAGATCTAAAAAGGGAATTCTCATTACAGGAATCTCAAATGGCTGAACCTAGTCTTTGGTTCCTAAACATCCAAAAATATTGTATATGGGCACCATAGAGTGGAGTGGGCTATATGCCAAACCAGATGTTGATTGGCTACTCTCACAATCCTTGTTCCACAATTACAATAGATTATCTTGTTGCAGGACACCATTGTAGATCAAAAGTTTCTTTCTTGGTAGCATAAGAAGTTGTGCTCCTGAAGCAATGGTGTTAATACTTAGGGGTGAAGGCTCTATGTAGGCAGGCACCATCATGATTCGTCCATAGTCAGTGTGCTATGTAGTGCTGTCTTCAGCAATGAGGCCTTGTCAGTTTGTTGAGACCAACCTATACTCTTGGCAACAGCCTAGATGTTTGGGGATTCCAACAGTATCTCTTTTGTCAACAATTCAAACTGATGTAATCACACTCATGTGCAGCAAGTTTCATTTAGTGACAAGAGATTATCAGTTGCTGTTTTGTCTTCCCATTATTTCATGATTTAATTTGGATTGTCTTCATATATGTATATATTTTAGAAAACTTCTACTGCATTAGGTTGCCTTGCTACCCCTCATAATAGGCTCACAACTAAATTATAAGTATTATATACTGAAAAAGGTATCAAAGGTATAAAAAGTATTATATACTTGAAAAAGGTATGTTTTAGGTTCTCTTAAGATGGAGGAAAATGTGTAGTGGTCATCCTGTGTTTATCATTTCAAATATATACATTTCTTGAAATATTAAATTTTTGTTTTGTTTTGTTTTTGTTCTTAGAAACAGGGTTTCTCAGTGTAACAGTCATAACTGTTATGAAACTAGTTCTTGTAGATCAGGCTGACCTTGAACTCATAAATATCTGCTTGCTTCTGCCTCCTAAGTGTTGGGATTAAAGGCATGTATCACTACCACCTGGGTTCAAAATATTATGCTGAGTATAATCAAAACTAATAATATTTTATTTATCAGTTATTTCTTTAAAAGTGAAAAAGAAACTAAAGTTCAACTGAAGATTAAAGAAAATTGAGTACATTTTAATTATTTAAATTTTTCTCTTTTTGATTAATATACACAGAACAGTAAATACATTCTTATGACCTTCATATGCTCCTGCTTTTTCTGAGTTTGATTAAAATAAAAACTTTGAAACTCTATTACAAGAAGATGAAAACGGCTCCGTCTTTGGCAAGCTTCCACAAAAGTTAATTTTATAGTGTTATAAATTGTAAAGAAAACTAAGAACCAGTTTGGTTATTTTCTGCTTTTGGAGAAAGGTCAGCATTCCTTAAAGTTATTATTTGGGATTAAGTACTCAAATTATTCCTTCTAATTATCCTATTAAATACTTTCAATTTAATTGAAAAATGATTAGAAATATAACAGACTGAAGATGAGCCAAAGAGAATTACCCACAGTCAAGTAAACATATATGTTACTGGATTCACTTTAAACATAATAGTTTTTCTTAAAATATGAGCATCAAAGTAATTTGAGTTTATATAAAAGTGGGAAGAAATATCATACACAAGTAAATGTAAAGTAGTAAGATTTGTTAATTGCTTTCCACAGAAAGATAAAACTACAGAATCAGAAAAAGCAAAATTTACAATATTTATGTGAGTATTGCAAATCTGAAATTCTTGCTTATAAGTATTTCTTACTGTATCTAAATTTTGATATAAAAGTCTTTACAGATCAGAATTGGTATAATCAAATAAAATAATATGTTCTCATTTGTAACATTTTTGAGATAAAGACATCTTATATTAATATTCATTGCAAGTTTCACGGATTCTTGGTGGATTCTGGGCTCCTCCATCAATCATGTGGCTGATTAGGTGTAAGCAAAGGATATAAATCATGGGAAAAAGCTTGTTTCCATATCTAATGCTTTTGCATTTTACTTTTTGTAAATATATAAGAAAACTTTAATGTGGAGAGTCAGGACAATCCAAGACTTTTTCAGAGGCTGTAGTGAAAACACAAAAGGAACATAGGTCTGTATCATTTCCGAGGGGCAGATTTGACAAGGTTCATGTTGGCTAGGGTCAGAACCTTGAAAGAATTAAGGTTTAAGTTCTTGACTTTTCCCTCTGAAGAGACTGGAGTTATCAATCCCAAAGTCACTGATCACTGTGATGCTCTTAAGGAAGCATGTATTTCCCTTGTACAAGGAATTTTTGCTGATCTTGTCCCATTTTTCCCTGCAGATCACATATAAGATTCTACAGATTTTAATAAACTTACTTAAAAGGTATAGCTTGGGCAAGACCTCCTGACCCAAGCTTTTCCATCTTCTTTATCTTCTCATCCCCATGTCCTTGCGCTTAGGACGCTGTCTTTGAAGAACAACCTCTGGTCCAGACTGGTTTAGAAAGGCTGTTTTACATCGTCTTATAGGATGTTCTTTTGTTAAATTTGCTGCAGCAGGTTGTATATTGTTCTTTTTATATCATGAACATACTACACACAGCCCATACCATCAGATATAGGTGAATATGTGAAATAGGTGAGTATGTACAATGAAGATGTTGTAATAGCTTTATACTCCTAGTTAATCTTAAACATTTTTACAACATTTTAGAGCTGAATGATACATATATTCTACACACTGACCCCTTGAATTGGATGTCCTCCACAATATATATGAAGTAGTAGAGTAGACCTTTGGTGAATTATATAATGAGTGGCTTACATCATCTGGGTAGTTTTCTTTCAATTTTATGTGTATGTCTGCCTACTAGCTTGGAAATTTCAGGCAGTTTATTGCATTAAGGATGCTTCTAATTTTGGACCATATGTGTATGGCACATAGGAGAACTAGCATATTATTTGTTAAATTACCAAGTAGAATATATTTAAGACTTTCTGGATATTTTTTTTTGTCTGTGTTACACTTATTCAACACTGACTATAGCACGAGTCACTATATGTTTAATCAATATTTCCTAATGTACTGACTTAGACAAAAAAAAATTTCCCATGGACATACACTGCTTGAGTCACTTTACTACTAACATAAGAAAAAATAGCCCCAAATAGGTAAATTCTTTCTATGCAAATATTCTATGAAAATACTAATTCTTTTACAAGCATGTCTAATTTAAGTCCCCTTAGTCCTCAGGAACTAAATGAAATTAAATTCTTAATTTAAATTCTAAATTAATTATATATATGCATATATGTATACTTGTGAATATATATACTTTTGCATTATATCTACAGAATCTAAATGTGCCTGAGTACATCAAATATTGAAGAAAGTGAATTTGAAATTTAGTATGAAGGAATCTAATTAAACACTTTTGGGAATTAAATGCATTATTTAAATATGCCAATTATAATTCAACTGAGATAACAAATAACCTCTAATTGCATATCACCTGAAAGATAGGGCTTAGAATCTGGTTTCATATTTAGAGTAAAATAATGTATCTGCTTGTGCAATGTCCATGGTGATTGATATATGTATAAAAGCAGCATCTAAACAGTCACTGAGAGTCTGTAATGAAATTGCAGTGTTTTTTTATACTGAACCACAGTTTGGCATGTGGTGAAGTGATAACTGAATGAGATCATCTGTACATAACACACATGGCATCGCATAAACTGAGCACATGTGTTCTCTCTAGTCTATTACTGAAATGTGGTCCCCAGTGAGCCCACTTTTCACTGCAGTTCTCTCCAGTGTCGTTAAATAAAGAAAAGGGAAAAGGACTTTTTTTTCTCAATTCTGATTAAGAACTGAGGCCAGAGTATCAGGTGATTGTGTTCAGGCTTTAGTGTGCTTGTTTTGAAGTTCCTGACTACAAATAAGAGGAGAAACTGCTAGGCTTTCTTATTCAGTCCTCCTGGTGTGTCAAGAGGAAAGGGCAGATGGATTATGATGCTTAAGGAGGCATAAGTCACAGGTTCCTGAACTCCAATTTCATTTATAAGTATTATATGTTATAAGATGGGTCATAGAGCTACATGCTAAATATACCTCAACTACATATCTAATATAGACACTCACTGATCATGATTAACCTAATAACCATACAGTATTTTGTCATATAAGATAATGTGATCACTAGTTTGTTATGTTATTCTATACATGATCTTAATGAAATCCTGTTTTGAATAGCAAATATCCAAATCTTGAGAAAGAATATTTCTCTAATTGTTGAATATTCATCCTAACAATAGAAATGTCTGTCTCTCTTCCTTTTGAATCTAGAAGCTCATGACTTCACAATCAGGTGAATATTCCAGTTACATCAATCACCCTTTTGGATTCTTACGTCTTCCAGTATTATACAGATCCTTTAGCACTTGCTGCTGTCTATTACCAAATATAAAATTTATTTCCTAGAGGATCAAGATGCCTATAGTAAAACCAAGATTGCAACATTAGCAAACCACATGGAGACATTCAGAACAGACCCCACCCTTTTAATAACTTAGTAAACACCTTAAAGAAGATCAAAATATTGTGAAATATCATTCACATTCACAGTATGGATTCATGCCCAAAAATAATTATTAATATTTTTTATGTCTTTATGTATATCATTTCTTGCTATGATACAAATATTACTGGAATAGTATATGGTACTATTCCCATTTTGAATTTTTTAGATATTATTGCCAGGAAATTTGTT
This sequence comes from Bramus lutescens, assembly GCA_001685075.1. Lineage (NCBI taxonomy): Eukaryota > Metazoa > Chordata > Mammalia > Rodentia > Cricetidae > Bramus > Bramus lutescens. The sequence goes on from LOEQ01015592.1 coordinate 9,359, forward strand.
CTATTTCTAGCTTGGAGCTATTTTGAATGTTTTCTATAAGAAATATAAATACATACAATATTTCTGCTTGCCATTTTAAAAATAAAATCTTAGGAACTTAAAAATGTGTTTATATATATAGATGTATATTACTCTATGGTTAAGAGGACTATATGATAATTCAACTCTATTGCATTTGGTTTGGCCTAATGCAGTCTCATAATACTTGGATAGTATAAAATAATTCTACCTAGTACCAGAGATTTATTTTTATTTTTGAGATCATAATATATTTACATCATTTCTCTATTCATTTTAGTGTTTCTAAACCTTCCCATAGCCCCTTCTTTCCCACTTTCAAATTCATGTTATATTCTTACATTAATTTTTGTTATGTGTATATATGCATATTTATATGTACACATATATACATATATATTCCTATATATAGCTGCTCAGTATATAAAGTGTGACATATATGTAAATATGTAGGACTGACCATTTGTTGTTGTATAACCAATTTGTGTGCCATTCCCTGGCAAAGACTATTTCTTCACTCACAACATTCCTTATTTCTTTGCATATGATTGAGACCTCATTGCAATGCTGTCAACTTTGTCTACTATTGTGTTTGCTCAGATCATGTTTAGGCAGGTATATTATTGTTAAGGTGTGTAAGGGAAACATTCTCACAGAAAACTCCTTAATCTTCTGGCTCTAAGTAACTTTCTACAACTTCTTTTGTAATGTTCTTCTAGGTGTATGACTTCTTTTGTAGATACATACATTGGGAATTTTTCATAACTCTGACTATTGATTAGTTATGGTTTTCTGGAATGATCTCTATCTGTCAGAGAGAGAAATTTTCTTCAGAACTATTAAAATATTATCAGGTTTATTATAACTAGAAGATGGAAGTGTGAAAAGACTGAATAAATTAATGAAATTGCTAGATAGCTGTTAGCAATAAAACTGAGGAAACTCCTATAAATGGAGAGTTAAATCTTATTTGTTATTTGAGAGAACTTGGAAGCATGTTCCCCACATACAAAGTATAAAATAGAGTCCACCTTGACTTTAGCGCTGTGAAACTAGAACAAAGTGTAGATAAGCTTGTCTGAACAAGCATTGAAACTCTAGGCCAATAGATAAATGTTCCTTTAAATTTCTCAGCTCTTAGTAATTTCCTTCTTAACAACCAAGAGTTAATAAAGCTATTTGTATATTCCTTCTTTCTTTATGAGAACAGCCCAGGCATAGGATTGTTAGATATTTAGATAGAACAGTTTTATTCCTGGGACTGGATGATGTTTTTTCTTTTTAATTAACAGCCTCGGTTTACATTCTCATCATAAATGTGAGGTCACATTGTTAATGAATCTGTGAATTATTTCTTACTGTTTTGAGATATCTTAGATGCTCAGCAAATTTTTCTCCTCAATTTAATTTGAAATTCCTTTATATACTATAACTCAGGTAAAGTTTCATGAGATTACTATGTATTGTTCAGTATATGTATATTTCCAGTTTCAGTTGTTACATTTTTTAAGCTTAATTTTTACTTCTGCACATCTTCACATTGTGTGATAAATATCTGCATTTATCAGATAGATATCTGTATTTGTGTGGGTGTCAAAGACAGTATTCCACTCATTAAGTAGGTGACCCTTTTATTGATGATCATTATTTTGAAAATGAAAAGTTTTTACTTTATGACATCTGATAAATCATTTTTGACATTTTCTTTTATTAGCTTTCTAGCGATATTTAATGCATATAGCTCTTTAGCATATTTTTTTAGAAAAACTGATCATGATTAAATCAGCAGAATGCTAAATATTTTTTACTTCAAGTCTATGAGGTGACATTTCAAACAAAATTAGGCTTGAAGCATGAGATTATTTCATTTAACATATTTAAGTAGTCTGTGCATTATTTAAATAAGCTATTATCATACTTCTAATTAAGTGTAACCTTTTTGAATTAAAAACTGTTACTGAGGCAACATTCTCTTAATATCTTTTAAAGAAATTAAATTACCTTGAAAGAAATTGCAATTTCAATTCCATAGCAACACATGAAAAAGACACAAATGTTAACTAATCTTTACTTTTTAGCAAACATTTCCTTTTCCACACATGATGCTGAATTAAGGGGCTGAGGAGATGTTTCAGTTGGCAATAGGATTGCCTTGCAAATACAAAGATGTAAATTTAATCCCCAGAACCTGTTAAAAATTTGTGATTTGTAATCTCAGTCCTGGGGAAGGAGCAAGGAAACTTTTTGGATTTCTCTGGCCAGGTAGCCCACCTTAGTAACTAAGAGCTGGACTGGTGAGAAGGTATGTAACAAAATAATAGAATAAAAATTTGTGTTTGAAAATGACATCAAAGGCTTTCACTTGTACACCATAAATGTACATTCATACAGAAAAAAAACACGCACACACACAACTGCTTCTAAAAATGTTAAATAAAGATCTAACACATTTGTTTTTGCTCTTGCCCTTTTCATCCTATTTCAGATGTACTACATTGGTTATTTAATTTATACTCCTCATATCCTAAAATACTGACATCTATTATGAAGAGGATAATCAACTTGCAGGCTTTGGCTAAGATGGCCTAGAATATGAAAAGAACACAACTGTTCATTTGAAATTCACCTAAAGAATGATTCCATCTTAGATCTTTGGTACTTTGCTGGGATGATAGGACTGCTGGGTGATATATACTTAAACCCTAACTAGTCTTTGGAAAACTGTTTTGCTTTTGTTGGGCTGTCTTTTCTTACGTTGGCTTGCTGAGTAGGAAAGGATAAAGAACAGTTAACTCACCATTACTTCTTCACCTGCTGTCTGTGCAATATAAATCCACCACATTTGTAGCTATTTTTTACTGTAATTGTTTATTCTATCTTCACTTGTCTACTTGGTTTTAGTTGACCACTGTACATTATTTCATTTTCACTTCTTGCTCACCATATAAAATGCACATTAAAAATCTGCAATTATTATAAAATCTACAATAATGTAATGAATGTATTTGATTAACTTTTATTTAATTTGAAAAGAAAATATTTTCCTATTCTGAATATTGTTTCCTGTTCCTCATCTCTCAGGTCTTCCCAATCTCCCTATACATAAAACTACATGCCTAAGATCTCTCTTTTTAGAAGAGGAAAACCAAATCAAAGAAACAAAAAAGCAAAAACAAAGAAAAAACATAAGAAAATTTCTCTCTCTGTCTTTCTGTCTCTCTCTCACACATACACAAACACAGAGACACACAAACACATACACAAGCAACATACAAAGCAAAACTCATAAAAAAACCAAAAATTTGGAAGCCATAATACAAACAAAACCCAAATAAGATAAAATATGTCTAACCAAAGAAACACAAGACCAAAAAGTCTGCAAAATCCAATTGAGTTAATTTTATGATATCCACTTCCTTTTAGGAATGGGCCCTACCCTTAAGGGTGTTTTATAAACCTATTGATAATAATCCAGTGAAAACTTAATTTTTCTTTTGCAAGCAGTTGTCAGTTGGAGACAGCAGGTGATTAGGAATAGGATCTCATGTCCACCTAACCTTTTTGTGCTGGGAGTCCTTCTGGCTGTGACCTGTGCAGGCCCTGTTCATCCTGCCATGGCCTCTAAGGTCATGTGTTCAGCAGTTCTGCTGTGTCTAGAAGATGTGTTTTCATTCATGGCATCTATTCCCCTCCTTCTTACACTTTCTTTTCATCTCCTCTCAGTGCAGTTACTTGAGCTGAAAGGTTTAAAGAAAACATAACAAATGGAAGTGAATGTTCAAAATCTTTTAGTTTCTGTAGGTTTATAGTTGTGAGACTCTGTGTTACTACTGTTGCAAATCAAGCTTCTCAAATGATAACTGAGCCCACATCTGATATTAGGCTATAAATGAATGCCAATAGGAGCAATTTTATTGCTATGTTCCTTTAGTAGAACAATAGTATTTGGGTTTCCTATAGGCCCATCTTGTATCTACTTTCAGTTTCTTGAACCCAAGCAACATTAGGCATGGAGTCCATCTCTTGGAATGTGCCTGAAATCCAATTGTATAGTTTATTACTCCCATAACAATTATGCCACTAAGATGGCACTTTGTGGAGGCCCAAAACTGTGAGCCTATTTCCACCTTGTCTGAAAGTATGAGAATTTTAGCTTTTTCAAAGTTGTTGTCAACTAGTGTAGCTATACATCCTGACCTAGTGTGTTGTGGGAGCTCCTTCCGCTCCTTCAGCCAATAGCCTTTGAGATGCCAGCCCACTGGGGCGTGGTCTCTTTCGCTTTAAAAGGCAGCGGCAGCCCTCCTCTTGCTCTCTTGCTTTGGACTCCTGTTCAGGTGAATAGACTCCTTTCCTGACTGTTCTCTAGGATGGCATTCTGTAAGCTTTCACCTCAAATAAATAACCCTTTTGTCAGTAATATTTCGTGCATTACTGGTGTGTTGTTAGTTGGTCTTTTTACATGAGAATGGCCCATATAGATAGATACACTCCACTCTGACCAATGGTCAGAATATTCAAGCATGCTTTTCTCCTTCTTTTGAAATAGGAGGTTTGACTTACAGAGTGACTGCCTTCAGGTTATTTTTGGTCAACAGAATGCTTTTCTGATGGATTAATTGCTTGATGGCTCTAAATACTGAAGCAAGAAACTATTCTAGTTGTCCTTTGTATCATATAAAAGTAGTCTGTTGTCTTCTTCCCTCTGTTGTATTGGGTTATAAAAGTGTATGGGAAATTAAACACAGGAGAATTTCAGCATTCACTAGAACTCTTTCCCGATACTATCCTATGTTTTCTCTTTTATTATTTTTACTCTCATCTTCATAGATTTTATTAACTTTTCTCATCCCCATACCCTTTCCCTTGTAAGTGGTAATTTGCTGAAGCTGGTCTCTGACAACATTTAATGTTAGTCAGCCTTTCTCATAGTTCCTCCTTCAAACCCCTCTTCTATCCTCCTCCCCATTTACTCACCCAGTGTCAGGCTCCCCTTTGTCTCTTCATAACAATATATGCTATGCCTTCTTCTTTGGGAGATTGTCTCAGACATTAAGCATCCTTTTGCTTGCATATATTGATTTTAAAGGGAAGTTAGCAGCATATTCTGATCGTTTGCTTGTTGGCATTTCAAACCCTTCTGTCTGCCTGGCACTAATCTTTTGTAACATGAATGGTTCCAGGAATTACTTGGAACTGTATTATACTGCACTAAGAATTTAAACTGAATAGTAAACCAAAACACTTATTTCTTTTGATAAGTAGGCATATTTTAAACTATTAAAAACAATATCCTGATATCTTCAGAAAAATTTAAGAGGTAAGAATAGTCCACAACATAGTGAGATGGAACTAAGTCAGCCACATGAATTAACAAGACATAGATTTATGAATATACATTGACCTTGCAGCCAACAGACTATCTGGAATCTCTGGTCAGAGGTAGAATTAGTAGGGATTGGTTCAAGACTGAAGGTCTTAGTAACTGAATTATTGAATCTAAATCAATTCTGAAAATACCAATATGTCATACTGTGAAATTACTTTTCTAAAGTTATTCAGGCAAGTTTCTCTCTGCTCTGTTGCAGTTAATCTAAGCTCCAAGAAAAAGGAAATTAAGACTGTATTCTGAATTTAATCCCTTACCTAAAAATGACAAAATCAGAATTTAGGTTAGTTAAGGTTGCTCAATCCAAAATCAAATTAACTTATACATAATTCTAAAATATTTAAAGCCTGTTAAACT
>LOEQ01015593.1:2972-15117 GCA_001685075.1 Bramus lutescens
GACCTAGGTCCTCCACATATATGTTACAAACTGAGCTTACTGCTCTTGTGGGATTCTGAACCACGGGAGTGGGGACTGTGTCTTACCTACTAGTGTGACCCTTCTACAGGATTGCCTTCTTCTAGCCTTGAGATCATGGTATTGCCTGCCCTTGCTGTAGCTTGGTTATGCCATGTTTGATGGATGTCCAGCGAGGCAGAGAGGTATGGTTCTCGGGGAGAGGGAGGGTGCTGGTGAGAGACTGGGGGAGAAGGGAAGGAGGGGAAACTTCAGATATGAGAATACTTTTAATTTATTTATTATGGATACAGTGTTCTGCCTGTATTTCTGCCTGCAGGTCAGAACAAGGCACCAGATCTCATTACAGATGGTTGTTGGGAATTGAACTCAGGACCTCTGGAAGAGCAGCCAGTGCTCCTAACCACTCAGCTTCAAGCCCCCAAATAATTTTTTTTAATAAAAATTTGAGAAACTGATAGAACAGATGTCCAGAGTGGATGAGAGATGTCTGGATGGGGGGATGGGAACAGGAGGGATCAGGTTGGGGAGGATGGAGGTAGAGTACTGGGAAGAGACAGCTGGAATGGGGGATTGCATCTCAGATGAGCTAGAAATCTACTGCAATAGAAACTTCTAGGAATCTATGAAGGTGACCCTAGCCAAAGCTCTGAGGGAAGGGGGATACAGAGTCTGAACTGGACACCTCCTATAAGCAGGTAAGACTTCCAGTGGGTGGATTGGGACACTAATTCAGCCACAAGACCTGTGGCCTGCAGTTTATCCTGCCTAAAAGATACGCTAGGGTGAAAGATGGTGTAAACATTGTGGGAGGGGCCACAATGACTGGTCTAGCTCAAGACCCACGCCACGAGAGGGAGCCCACCCCCCACACTAGCTGGGGAGCCAGTACCCAGGGGCAGGATAGCCCAGAGATGTAGGAATGAACCAAAGAGGACAAAAATATCAGTGAAATGATTCCTGATCATATTCCCTAAAGGTACTCTGACATACTCAGATTGATGCCTAGGCCCAGTTGTCAGAGGGGCTTCATCCAGCAGCTGATGGAAACAGATGCAGAGACCCACAGCTCAACGTTAGGCCAAGCTTGGGGAATCCTGTGGAAGACAGAAGAATTGTAGGAGCCGAAAGGAAACACAAGAAACCCTACAGTCAACTAACCTGGGCTCACAAGAGGTTGAACCAACAACCAGGGAGCCTGCTTGGGACTGACCTAGGCTCCTTGTACCATTGTTTTATAGCTCCGTCTTGAGGGACTCCAAACTTGTGGGTGCCGAGGGGATGTCTCTGAGGCCTCCCTTATGGGACCCTTTCTTATTGGTTTGCCTAGTTTAACTTTAATAGGAGAGGAGGGGCCTATTCTCACTATAACTTGTTAGGCCGTGGCTGGTTGATAACCATGGGGGGCTGGGCCCTTTTCTGGAGAGAAATGGAGTAGTGGATGAGAGGGGTGGGGAGAAGCTGGTTATGATAAAAAAATTTAAAAAGGGGAAAAGGAACCAGCATCAGAGAAATCTTCTGGAAGAGCTTCCCGAATCAGCACACAGAAGCTGTGTCCAGAGCTAGCCAAGACTGTACCTCATCATGCTGGCAGATAAACTTGGTAGTCACTCAGATGGTCTTGGTTTTGAAGGCACAAACGTCATAGAGCAGCTGAGATTTGGCATCCTGAAAAGAGCCTATGAGAGGCCAAAGAAAAGTAACCAAGTTGCAGCAGGAAACCACGTATGACTAGTTAAGCCCTTGGGCGCACGCGTAAGCCCCATCATCTGCTTGTGATGGAGCCAAGTCAACTCCTGTGCGCATGCGCTAGGCAGCTTTTAAAAGCTAGATGCACCATCTTCCCGTGTTTCTGAATACTTGGAGGGCCCGGGTCTACCCCCTGCTCTTGGGGTTAACTTGGGGACAGTTTCTGGTCAGCCAGCTAAAACATTCTGTTATTTTGTTTTTGTGCTTCCCCCTGCCCTGCCTGGTGATTAGCTGTAGGGCATTGTTTACTCCATCTTGGGTGTGGCAATTTCCTACCTGGGCGGGAATTCCTTGTGCAGCAGCGAGGTATATAAGGATTTCCCCAAGGTTGATCTCCTTTCAAGTGATCTAGGCCTCTTCTGTGTTCTTTCAATGTCCAGGCAGTTCCCGGCTCGCGAACTATACCGAGAAGGCAACACAGAATCGGGGGTTACACACACTGACTTCCCAGGCCTGTGCACACCCCAATAAATCCTAAGTGGGTTTGTTGTGCGTTCCCGTGTTTCCTTCTCTCACCAGGCAATTTCAGGCACTGCAAATTTTTCTTATGATTCCCATCTTAGCTTCTTTCAGTCCCCCCACTGGGCACTGTAAGTTCTAACACAAGAACTTTGAGGATGAAATGGGTGGGACAAGTGTGGAGGCCCCAAAAGGCCAAAGGTCGGAGAGTTTGAACTTCTAGTTCCTTCAAGGTTATTGTTCTTCTACCTCAAAGGTCCCAACCCTAGGCTTTGAGCAGAGAGTTCTCTTCCAAGGTTATCGTCAGCGGGTGTGGCTAATGGCCAGACCTTGTGCTCCAAGAATAGAGAAGTAGATTGTTCTTCCTCCAGAGTCTAAGGGATCCTTCTTCCTCCAGAGTCTAAGGGATCCAACTAAGTTCCACTTCCTTTACGGAGACAACTTGGGATTCCACCTACGGAGTGGTTTGCCTGCAGAGTGTTCTAGGGCATGAGAGTTACTCAGCAACTGGCTTTGTTCTGGCAACAGGATGTTTAACTATGAATGTAGCCTGTGATTGATTGGTATTTTAATGCCGTCTTTTGCCTTATTCCTTCCTTTTGAGGTCAGGGTTATATTAACCAGTTGGAAGTTAAATGCAATGAACTTTCAGTACTCACTGAAAAATTCACTCCTGATAACTATGTGTTTCTGCATTTTATTGTCATTTGAATCTTCATATTCTTTACTGTATTTCTAAATCCCCATGCCTTTACTCTAGAGAAAGGTATTTTTGTCGAGGCTGGCCCAACAGACAGGTGAGGAGAAGTCTAAAAAGTTCAGTTACAGAGTAAAAATGATGATGCTTCAAATCCAGTGTCTCCAGCAAACATCTGAAATATTCCATGTTCTGTTCCTCCCACTGAAGACAACACCCTTGGTCAATGTCTTCCTGGCCTTATGTGCTAAGTCTTTGCCTACGTCTGAACTCTGTGGTCACACAAAGGGTAACAGTTTTGTTTTCCAAGAGGATGCCCATCATTCCTGATGGAGCATTTCTAGGTAGCTTACTGAGGCATTTTGGGGGAAGCCTTTAAACATTCACAAGACCTTCAATGATCACCTGTCTGCCAGGATCTTTTGCGCATGACTTGTACAAAAGAACAGGATCCAAAGGCTACAGAGATGAGTAGGGAGATAGCGTCCAGCCCAGTGACAGAGCCTCAGGGCACTCTGCCACAGAATTATGAGTCCTGTCTTCTGAGGAGCAAGGCTTTAAAGGCTTTTTATTTTAGGAAATAACAGTGACAGTGAAGACTTCAGGGAGAAGGTCCTAGGTGTCTCATGTTTGGGATGAGGTGTTTAGTAGAGGCCACTCCTCATTTCCTAACCACCCAGACCCAAAATAAACACAAAATTACAGCACTGTTTGGCTAATAGCTTAGGCATATTCCTGGCTAAACTTTAAATTAATCCCTTTCTATTTGTATCGCCATGGTGGCCTAACAGCAAGGTTCCATCTGGAGCTCAGCGTCTGTCTCCTGCGGGTCCATGGCGTCTCCCTGACTGCTCCGCCTACTCTTCCCAGGATTCAGTTTAGTTTCCCCGCCTAGTTCTTTTATGCGCTGCCGCAGGACAAAGCAGATTTCTATTCATTAAGCAATAAAAGCAACACATACACAGGACATCCCACACCAATGAGGTGACTGCAATTGTTCAAAGGGGCAGCGATGAAACAACTCAAGTGCCTTCCTTATATTCCAAGGAACTTTAAAGTAGTGGGGTACATAGAGAACTGGTTCATATTAAGAACAGAGCCATTTTGAATACATGCTATCATGCTCAGAGCATCTGGTGTATTCTCATACATCTGAGTGAAGAGGCCGAGAGCCTGAAGGGAATGACATGCCATTGTACAAGGACTTGAAAGTATAAAGCTACACATTACATAGAGCTGCGCTTGAAATGGAAGATCACCTGGACGTACCAACCAAAATCCTACACAGGAATGACAACCCAGGGAAATCTCACGCCCTTGGTCATTTTTGCATCTCTGGTGGTAGGATAATCTCCATGTGTGGCCCTAGATGAAGGAGCCATCTTCATCAGATTGTTGCCAAAATAAGTTCAACCAGAACTAAATGTGAGGATTTCTGCTCTTCTCTCCTTCCCCTTCCATTACCCACTAAATATCCAACCTCACGCTGCATGGCGTGCCTATCCATGTCTCTGTCTCTTACCCACCACATGGCTCCCTAGCCAGGACCAGCTGAGTTCAGCGACCTGTGGCGTGGTCTTGTGGCATGCCCATCTACCTGTCTCTCCTCGTAGGACTTGCAGCCCTTTGTGGCCCACTGCAGCTACTTGGGGAACTGGGTCATCCCTGCCTGGCACTGGCTGACCTCAGGACCCACTGCCCAGTGCCACCAGTTGGGGACCTGCAGCGTTTCTACCACTGCAGCCACTTGGGGATCCACAGGCATTTTACTTAATCCATTACAGAGTCCAAGTGACTTGCCTACAGAGCATTCATCCCACAGAGTGGATATCCTTCTGGGTAAGTGTGATAGGACCCAATAGAGATGAGGCACATCTGTGTGCTTTCTTCCAGATGTGGAAGCAGCCAACTACAAAACTTGTCAGTCACCATCTCTTGCCCATATACCCTCAACACCCACAGTCGTGATTAAAAAGAAAGCCTCCTGCCAGAGACACGGGATCAAGGGCCAGGTAGGTTCTACAGGACAGTGTCTCATCCACTGATCATGGTGTATGGGCTGCAGAAGAGAATAGGCCACCCCAATTCTCGGACCTGAGACTAAGCAGTGGCAGACACATCCCTTTGGTCATTGCAATTTAACACTGCCCTCAAGGCTCTTCTGCATGTGGGTGCCTATTTCAGAAGGCCAGTTGGGACCTTGCTCTGAAGAGAACGTGGTGAGTTGACAAAGAGCTGTCTTCTGTCTTCATAGCACACACTAACCTATTTCCTAAAAGACGACCTGAAAGGCCACATCCCACAAAGGGCATCCAATCTTGACCCCATGTAACTGCATCGTTTGTGTCCTGGTCTACCATTGTGCAAAGAGTTTTATGTGAACTTGACACAAGTCTGAGAAGAGAATGCCTCCCCTAAGATCAGATTTTAGGCAGGCCTACAGGATATTTTCTTGATCAATGATTGATGGCTGGTGGGCCCAGACTCTTCCTGGGTTGTGGTCTTGGGTTTAATAAGAAAGCAGGCTGAGGAAGTCATGTGGAGGCAAGCCAGTAAGCAGCACCCTCCATGGCCTCTGCATCAGCTCCTGCCTCCAGGTTTCTGCCCTGCTTGAGTTCCTGTCCCGAGTTCCTTGGGTGATGAACTATAAAGTGGAATAACCAAAGAAACCCTTCCCCCTCCCAAAGTTTCTCTGAGCATAATGTTTCCTATCACAGTAGTAACCCTAATTTAAGACAATCGTGTTAACCCCATTTGTAGCATTGTCTTGACAGGATGTACACAAGTGCACTCCATAGCAACTGGGCCGACGGATAAAAAAGACAGGATGACGAGGCAATCTCTTCAGATGCTATTTCTAACCTGGCATCACTACTATGAGGACCTTCCTGGGGCCCAATCAGATGCTGCACCATAGAGAAACGAGGCCATCAAGCTCAAGTTCACACCACCATAAGAACTGCATTTGGACTCCTTTCAGAAACAGAATGAGAAAGGACTGGACAAGTTTGACCTTCCATCAAGACTATTTCCTTGTGAGCCTGTCTGGCAGTCACAGGCTTACTCAAGTCATTCCTACATAATTGGGTTCCTCAACACAAAAATCTTCACTGCCATTCTCTTGCCCACATGTCTTCGCATAGAGTATGTCTGCTGCAATGTGTGTAAGCAGAAGGACTCTGACTTGACTCTGAAGATGACTCAAATTGATTGGGTCTATCATTGCTATTCTAAGTCCAAGGCAGGCATGAAGGAGATGCTCACAATAGTTACAACTGACACCCAATTGCCTTTCACAGAAGACCAGCTACAGTCCCCAATCTCAGCTACTTTGATTGCTCTTGGCCAGGATGAACTTGTCTTGGTTGCAATAGAATGTCACACGTCAAAAAGATATTTGAGTTGTCCACTACAAGGAGGGTGGGGGAGGGAATCTTGGCCATGACTTAAGTAACCCCAACTTCCATTCCAACCTCTACAGCAGGCCAACTTTTCTAGTTTCCAGGTGTTTTTTTATAACCCTGGAATTCAGGCCACCATATTATACCTTCTTGGAATTCTAAAAGTCAGATTTGCTGAGAAACTGAGGAGGAACAAACCTTAAGTTTTAGGAAATAACAATGACAAGATTTTAGGGAGAAGGCAGTGGCTGTCTCATGTTTGGGATGAGGTAACTCACTTCTGCTCCTTTGAGAAATTGCAAACAACCCCCAGTGCCTCATTTCAAAGTCCTTTAAAACATGGGTTCATGTTAAAAGTCAGCCATTTTGAATAGCTGCTATCAACGCTCAGCATCTGGTGTGTTCTCATACATGAGTGAAGAGGCTGAGAGGCAGCAGAGAATGAGGCTCACATTGGTCACACCACTGACACGTGTCCGTGTGCAAGGACCTGGAAGTGTAAAGCTACACTTCAAAGGGAAGATCACCTGGACCCAAACCAACGCTCATCCCACACAGGAATGACAAGCCAGGGAAATCTCAAGCTCTTGGCCATTTCTGCCATCTGTGGTACGGCAACCTCTGTACACAGCCCTAGATGAAGGAGCCATCTTCATCGGATTATTGTCCAAATAAATTCAGCCAGATCCAAATGTGAGGCTCACCAAGAAGAGTCCAGGTGACCTGCCTAAAAACGTCGATCCCACATTGTGGATAGCCTCCTGGCTCTATTAGAAAGGACTCAAGCAGAGCTGGTGGACTTCTCTCCCAGATCCGATAGCAAGGGATGAGGAAGCTTGTCACGGAGTCTTCCCCATACCCCTCTAATTGAAACAATCGTGATTAAAAAAGAAATCATCCTGCCGGAGACTCGCAAGCAAGGGCTCCATGATCTTTATGATCCCCTGATCCAAGTATACGAGCTGCTGAATGCACTACTGTCATTCCGAGTTTTAGACCTGAGCCCAAGGGACCCACAGTCCTTTGGCCATTGACTTCAGTAATGCTCTCAAGTGTCTCCTACAAAGCAGGCCCGTTTCAGAAGGACAGATGTGACCCTGCTCTAAAGACGCTGGAGATGACGAAAGAGCTGCCTTCTGACTTCATAGCACACTCAAAATCCTCTTTCTTAAAGATGACCAGGACAGCCCCACACCCCTCAAAGGTCATCCTACGGTACCCCGTGTGACTAGAATTTTGTTCAAATTTACAATTGTGTGGATAATTTTATGTCAGTTCGGCCCAAGTTAGTCATCCAAGGGGAGGGATCTACGTTTCACAAAATTCCTCCATTAGACTGGGCTATAGGCAAGCCAGCAGCACATTTTCTTAATTACTGCTTGATGGGGGATGGCCTAGCCATTTAAGGGTTAGACAATTCCTGAGCTGGTAGTTCTAAGTTGAGAAAGTGAGAAAATCAGGAGCAAGGCAGCGAACAGCACACCCCCCACCATGGCCTCCACCTAGCTCCTGCCTCCGGGTCCCTGCCCCACTTGAGTTCCTGTCGTCATGTCCTTTGATCATGAATGGTTGTACAAATACAAACTGGAAAAAAAAAACACTGTCTCAACTATCTTTGGTCATGGTGTTTCATGACGACAATGGAAACCTAATAAAACCAACTAAGCCCTCCATTTTCTATCTTGAATGGATCGCCACAAGGGCACTTGATAGCAATCAGGCGGACTGATTCACTAAAGTCAGGGTGATGAGAGGTAGTTCTTTAGATATGGTTTCTGACCTTCTAAGCACTGGTAGGAGGGAACTTTCTGAGTTTCCACTATGGAGGTGTGAAGCCATTAGACTCTTACAGTCCACAGGACAGTAAGAACCACATTTGTTCTTAGTGAAGAATAAAGGGGTTAGAGATAAGGGCTTCCTTGTATCAAGGCACTCCTTGTGATCCTGTCTAAAAAAGAATTTCAGGCTTATTCATGTCTATTTTGTTCCTCAATGAAAAATTTCATTGCAATTGTCCCTAACACACATCTTTGAATAGGATTTGGCTTCAATCTAAGTCAGAAGCATTCAGATATGGCCGAAAAGGCTTAGAAATAGCATTCACCTTTCCAATCGATCTCTTCGAGTCCCTAAAGCCTAAAGTGAGAGAGATGCCACCAGTGGTTACAGGTGACACCCAAATGCCTTTCATAGAAGTCAACGACAGTATCAAGTTCAGCTGCTCTATTGCTCTTGGTCATGCTGGAGTCAAGAAACTTGATAGTACACAGCATTTGACAAGAAGATGTTCGCTAGCTGTTACCAGCATCGAGGGGGGGCTTGTCTAGGCAAGAGCAAAGTGCCAACCTGCCTTCCAGTCCAGCCATTACAGGTGGCTGCGTTCTCTCTCTGGGTGTTTCTTATACCTTAGAAGTCACACTCTTGTACCTTGTTAGGGTTGGAGAAGTCATCTTTCCTGGGAAACTGCTATTCCAAGGACAAATAGTGAAAGAAACAAATAGCCAGAGACGACTGTGGAGGCACTTCTTTAAACAATCCTAAGGTCGATTCTTTGCACTGGAGAGCGAGTGTGGGCTGGATTTGAACTGGGGCAAGCCTCAGGCCCTTGATGGCCACTGCTCGCAGGATAATTGTGAGGCGTGGCCCCGTGAAGGAGGCGCTGGGGGTGGGGGGAGAGGGGCAGGCATGGAGCTCCCCAGCTGGCGGTGGTGACGAAGAGGGTGTGCGTGGGACAATGAGCTGGGCAGCTATGGGCTGTGGCCGCCTTTAGCTGGTTGAGCGGGCCTTCCTGCGAGCATGGCCCTAATGCCCAAGGTCAAGTGTCCCAATGCTTTAAGGCTTGAGCGCCCAGATCAAGGTGCACTGAAGTCGGGGCAGCCAGGACATTGTGGAGAGCTATCTCGGAGCAGCTACGATGGTCAGCACCAGGAGCTTTGAACTGGAGCATTTTTGAAGAATGAGACAAAAGGCCGCAGGAGCCAGGGTTGCAGAGGGGCTCTCAGGTCCTCAGGGGGCCCCCATGGACAATGGGCTCATCCCCAGCCCCGCCTCAGTGCTCACAGCAACTTCTACTGCACATGGACCTTACAGGCCCTAAGCTCAGAGAAGGCGGCCAAGAAGGCATGCTTCCTCTTCCTACGGGAATAGGGACTGCTACTTCAAAGGCCTGGGCTTTGCCATCTCCAAAGATGGCTTCTGTTTCTTTGATGCGCTCTCCTCATGAAGCTCACCCTTATGCTTTCTGACATTGTGAACCTGCCCCAGGGCATCCGCACAATCTACACCACAGCTGGCAGTCAGAAGATCACCAGCTTGGACAAGCTGCTGGAATTGGAGTTACCCCCGTGTGCCTCCAGTGAACCATTTTGTAAAGCTGATTACACCAAACACGTTAATCCGAATTGGTCTATGAACATCAAGGGAGGTACAACAACCTGAGCCTCGGTCGTAGCCTCTGAAAAATGTGAAAGCAAGCAAGGACTTCAAACCCAAGTTAGTGACTGATCTGAAACGGAGTGAAGCCTGGAAAGGCTTCTGATTAAAGAGACTGCCCATTCTTTTGAGCAGTTCCTAACAGATACTACAGAAGCCACTAAACTAGTGATGATGTGGAATTGTCCCAGGAGCATCTATCAAATGAGCACGAGGATCCTTCTCAGGCATTCACTGCACCCAAACTAAGACTGGCCAGCAAGATGATCAACCTGCTCTACAGGTCATAGGGTCCCAGTCCTGTATGGAGTCACTTTCTGGGCTCTGCTCAGGTCTCAGGTAGTCCCTGTTCTGCTCTCAGGACCTTTTGTATTCAGAAGATGGCCATCGTCCTCGCTACTCATGGAACATTTCTAGGTAGTTTACCGAGGCATTTTGAGGAGTCCTAAAAACACAAGACCTCAGCAATCACCTGTCTGCAAGGATCTTTTAGGCACGACTTGCATAAAAGACCAGGATCCAAAGGAATCCATATGGCTACAGAGCTGAGCAGGGAGACAGTGTCCAGCCCAGTGACAGTGCCTCAGGCACCCTGACAGACTTATGAGTCCTTTCTTCTGAGGAGCAAGCCTTTACATTTTAGGAAATAATGACAGTTAAGACTTTAGGGAGAAGACACTGGATGTCTCAAGTTGGGTATGAGGCTGCAGTTGTTCAAAGGAGGCAATGAGACAACTCGAAACATTGTCTCCTACACCAAGGTGCTTCAAAGCAATGGGATACATAGAAAATGGGTTTGTTAGCAAGATCAGAGCCATCAGAGCCATATTGAGTGGCTGTTATCAGATGCTCACAAGTATGAGTGATGAGGCCAAGGGCTTTGAGAGAATGAATCTAACATTCGTCACAAAACTGACATGTGTCAAAGTTTAAAAATCTGAAACTAAAGCTGTACTTCAAGTGGAAAACCAACCTGGACATACCAACCCCTCCCCCACAGAGGAATGGCCAGAGAAATCTTAAGCTCTGGATCGTTTGAGCGTCTTCTGTGGTAGGACCATCTCTGTACGTGGCCCTAGATAAAGGGGCCATCTTCATTGGATTATATCAAAATTTAACCAGTTCTAGATGTGAGGATCCTAAGAGTCCAGGTGACTTGCCTTACAGAGCATTCATCCCAGTGTGGATACCCTTCTGGGTAAATGATAGGACCCAATAGAGATGAGGCACATCTGTGTGCTTTCTTCCACCAGATGTGGAAGCAGCCAACTACAAAACTTGTCAGTCACCGTCTCTTGCCCATATGCCCTCAACACCCACAGTCATGATTAAAAAGAAAGCCTCCTGCCAGAGACACGGGATCAAGGGCCAGGTAGGTTCTACAGGACAGTGTCTCATCCACTGATCATGGTGTATGGGCTGCAGAAGAGAATAGGCCACCCCAATTCTCGGACCTGAGACTAAGCAGTGGCAGACACATCCCTTTGGTCATTGCAATTTAACACTGCCCTCAAGGCTCTTCTGCATGTGGGTGCCTATTTCAGAAGGCCAGTTGGGACCTTGCTCTGAAGAGAACGTGGTGAGTTGACAAAGAGGAATTGACATTTGTTGAGAAATTACAGGAGGCACATGTGGATAGGGTCAATCCAAATCTTAGCTGTATTCTCATCATACTGCCTTCCAGAATTTCTCCTATGGGAATTTTAATGCAGAGAGGCAATATTATCTTAGAATGGATCTTTATACCACATAAGCCAAGTAAAAAAATTAAAAACTTATGTGGAAAGAGTCTGAATTGATTATAAAAGGTAAATTGAGACTGTCAATTAACAGGTATAGACCCAGCAGAGATTATGGTGCCTTTTACTGCTGATGAAAGTTATGGGAAGACACTGAACCCTGGCAAAGGGATTGTGCTAATTTGGGGGGAGAAATTAATAGCAATTATCCCAAAAGCTATAGGCTTAACCTTATAAAGAGAACTTCTTGGATTCTTCCCTGAATTGTATGTGATGCACCAATAACTGGAGCCCACACATTTTATACTGATGCAAATAAAACAGGGAAGTCAGGTTACAAATCAGAAGTAAGGTGGAACAAAGCCCTTATAATTCTGTCCAGAAGGCAGAATTATATGCTATTCTTGTGGTACTAAGGGATTTTAAAGAACCTCTCAATAGTTACTGATTCACAATATGCAGAAAGAGTGGCCTTACATATTGAAAATGCTGAATTTATACCAGATGACAGAGTTGACTTCATTGTTCATCCAGGTGCAAGGCATAATCAGGAATAGGCTTTGTCCTATATACATAACACACATCCAATCCCATAAGGGTCTGCCAGGTCCTCTAGCACAAGGTAACACAGAAATTGATCAATTATTGAT
>LOEQ01015596.1:0-15113 GCA_001685075.1 Bramus lutescens
CTTACATCTGTATGCAAGGGCTGGGAGGGAGAAAAATGCATGGAGGCTGTCTTCTCAGTACAACTTCCAACTGCAAACTGGGGACAACTGGTATCAACATGGGAGGGAGTATCAGGAGACAGCAAACATCACTAGAGGATGCTCACAAAAAGAGAAAGAGTCTTGTCTTTGTTAGGGTTTTAATTGCTGTGAAGAGACACCATGACCATGGCAACTCTTACAAAGAACAATTAATTGAGGTGATTGATGGTCTACTGTTTCAGAGGTTCATGATGGAGAACATGGCAGCATGCAGGCAGATATGGTGCTGGCTACATCTTGACCAGAGGGCAACAAGAAACTGACTGACTGTCACACCGAGTGAAGATCAAGAAAAAGACCTTAAAACCTGCCCCCACAGTGACACACTTCTAACAGAAGGTTTGGCCCAGATGAAAGTATGCCCTCCAGCATCAAGGTTTGGATCAAAGGCGTGTGTCATCCAGCCTCTTCCAACAAGGCCACACCTCCTAATAGTGCCACTCCCTATGATCTTATGGGAGGAGCAAATACATTTAAATTCGCACAAGCCTGCTCCTTCTGCAGTCCCAGTCAGTCTCTAATGCCCTCAGGGAACAGAGCCAAATTGGAAGCAGCTAGGAAAGCAGAACATGATCTTCTGGTTGCTGGCTGCTGGATCAGAAGTCAGACTTCGGTGTTGGGTTTGAAGCTGAGAGATAACAGCTAATAACTGGCAGGTGGTCAGCTTGGCCAGAATGTTGACTCACTTTTCCGGACAGCATAAGAATTCAGGTGGAATGAAGGGAAGTGACCTTGAGCTCATGGACACGGGGCCTGTGACTAGAGAAAAGGTAGCGTCTTTCAGGGCCTCTTGAAGGCTCACACAAGGGCCCAGGGATAGCCAGCCTTGGCAGCTACAAGATGGGTGGAAGCGAAAGGAGGCTTCTGACAGCCAGAGATGAGAAGACATGGACACTGCTTTCCTTCCTGCCACTCTTTCCAGAACTCACAACTGTGGAGGAGAGTGTGGGAAAACCAGCAGAGGGGGTTAGCGGGTGGCACAGGATATAAGCCTCTCAGTTAAATTTGAATGTCATGGAAGTAATTTCTCAGCAGAGTGTGTCCCATTGTGTGTATGTGGGGAAAGGGGGGAGGCGGGGGGTTATGTTTTTATTTTGATTGCTTGTGATCAGAAATAAGACTTCATGAAGTTCTTGGACAGGAAGGGCTATACAACAGAAGCCTGAAGTTAGTTGAATATCACATTATAGTTTTAGTGCTAAGTCTGTGAGTGTTCCTGATTAGAACCTTGAAAATTTGGATACTGTTGGAAACTATGTCTGGGCACGTAACATTCAGTCTTTATTCTGATGCCTAGTGTGTACAATTAAATATGAATTCAAATGATGAAAATGCATTGATGTCATAAGCACTTACTGAGAACTTACCTTGTACAGGCCCTGTGCTAGGTTGACAATCCTGAATGAGAGGCAAGCCTCGAAGGAAACACCACACTGTCTTTGAAGCACTTATATTCTAGAATGGGGATAAGGTAGTCACTGGAATTAGCTGTCTGTATGGTCAGACCCTTGTTCTCAGAGGTGGTCAGATGGATTCCATACCTGGGGGAGATGACACAGACAAGGTGAGATACTGTTTAGATATTAAAGGATTTCCAGCATCTAGGGACTCCTAAGGACAGAAACTGTTGATTGCTTATCAGGACAGCAGTTCTGGAGGAAGAACTGAATCATTCTTTGTGCTTCTTGGAAACAACACTGGAGGTCTTTTTGGACAAGATACTGAGACTCAGTACAAAGATGTGCTTAGGAATGTGTGGCATGAGGATCAGAATAAACAAATAGAGTCATTGATCAGAACAGACACCACAGGGGTGACTCAGCAGAACCCTAGGAAAGGACAGTGTTCTCATAAACAGTGCTGGGACAATTGGGTACCAGGACGGATACGAAGTAAAATTAGACCCTTACATCATACCTACACAAAACCTACTGCAAGAGGATTGTGGATCTAATTTTTTAGAGGGCAGAATAATAAAGCTTTTAGGAGATAATGTGAAAAATAAATGTTTTTCTGACCTCAGGAGAAAATTCTTAAGTAAGATACAAATCACTAGGTATGGATTTGGCTCTGTTCAGATAAGAACTTCTCTTTATTAAAAGGCATTAGTAAGGACTGGGGATATAGCTAAAAGGTGGAGTACTTGCCTGTTCCCCGTAAGGCCCGAGTTTAGTCCCTAGCACCAAAAGAAAACAAAAAGGCATCATTAAAAAGGTGGAAAGATGGGAAAAGATAGTTGCAATGCAGAATAAAAGAAGACGTCTTATCTAGAATATACAAAGTATCCCACAAAGCCAAGCACCCTACAAGTGTCCCAGTACACAGAAAGTGCTACAATTGTAGCTGAGGCAGGTGGAACACACGTTTGAAGCCAATTTAGGATGTATAGAGAGGCCTTGACTCTGAAAACTAAAACAGAAGTACTAGAAATCACTAAGAAACATACAACCCAACAGAAAAACAGGCAAAATACTCACAGGTCTTAGGACCAATACAAATGCAAACACGCTCAACACATGCACAATCTAATTTAAATAAACTGAAGTCACAGTGGATATGATAGGCAGCCTTTAGGATGGCGATGAAGGGTTCCCAGTGCACGGTGTTTATAATCTCCCACGTGGTACCAGAGCTGGCTTGCGTGATCAACAGAAGATGACAGACATGATGACATGCCACGAAGAGAAGGCGAGTTCCATCTAAGCTGCCCCACCCCCACCCCAGGTTAGTTGCTCTGGGGAAGCCTGCTGGTGTATTACAAGCAGTCCTCTGAAGAACACTATGGTTCAAGCAATGGAGGCTCCCAGCCAACAGCTGCATCAGCGAGCTGGGAACAGTTCTTCCCAAGGACGGTGGCTCTCAACAACATCTTGACCTCAGACTTGAGACTTTGAGCCAGGACCATTCAACTAAGCCATCCCTGGATTCTTAACCGAGAAGAGGCATGAGATATTGCCTATTGTCTGATGAGTTCTGAAGACCATCTGCTATTCTGCAGTGATAGCCAACAGATCCAATGGGCGAGTAGCAAACACGATGCTCAGCGTTGGTATAGATGCAGCACACTGGGGATGTTCGCATCCTGCATCACACATGGAGAGTAACAGAGCAACGCTGCAAAACCAGGTGTCTGCACATGTAATTCTAGAGCTTTGTCTGTTACATGACTCGGCATTTCCACTCCTAGGTACATGCATACAGTACAGAAGTGCACCATCTTGTGTACCACGAGTAGTGTACAGTGTTCATGGAGGCAATGTCCGTGATAGCCTCACATTGGGAATCACTCACATGGCCATTCATAAAAAATGGATAAATAAATTTGAGTATATTTTTTCTGCATGTATTTATAGGCTTCAGAGCTACGCAGCCATGAGCTACATGGAAATAAACAGGCCTAATTGTCTTTCAATGCAGCTTATGTAGGACACAGGTGCCCAGGGGTCTATGGCTTTCTGATCAATGCTCTGAGGTATTGAGAATGAGAGGCCATAGCTACAAGCAAGAACAAATCTCAAAGCAAGATGCTGTACATAGAATATTCTCTCCCATTCATATATAAGTGTACGGGATCCAGCGGCATAGACAATGCATAGATGGTTCTGGGGCATTGATGCAGTAGGTCTATGGGACCAAGCAAGAAACTGATTCTTAGAAGGATGTGATGACTTGTGGCCACTCCTGGAGGTTGGTGTCATTGGGAAAGGACTCTTGAGTTGCTGATAATAAGATATAAATAAAAAAAAAATTTTTTTTTGAGACAGGATCTTATCATGCAGCCTTGGCTGGCCTAGAACTCACTGTGTAGACCAGACCATGCACAGATTCACAGAGATCTGTTGGGCCAAAATCATCTCAGGGCCTGTACCTCGACGCCTATAGGAGAGAAAAAAGCAGAGCTCAAGTTTGATGAGGATGAGACAGCAGAAATTAGGTAGACGCCCCTCCAGCCAGAGGGAGGGCTTGGCTTCCTCTCATTGGATGGAGGGACCCCCACATCACACCATGTCACTTAAGCTATATAAGCTGATGCTCACAGTAATAAACGGAGTTCCTGCTTGGCTCGACTCCCTATCACCTCTGATTGTCCTGCGTTGTCATCATGGGGCTGCAGAACGGGCAGATAGCGCACTCACCTTTCCCTGGGGATTAAGGAGGCCTAGCAAAGACTAGGGGAATATGGAGGCTCAAGAAGCCTGGCAACTGGAGGCTCAAAGAAGCCAGCGGGGATCCATTTGTCTCTGCCTTGAGCATACTGGGATTAAAGGCATGCACCACCATGCCCAGCCAAGAGTCCTTTTTCTTGACCTGACTGGATTCCTAGGTATATGTAGATATTTCCTGGGAATTGAAATATTCCCTTCTGAAGGGAGGGACCCAGGAAACTAAATGGATAGAAGGATCCAGGAGGCTCAGAAAGTTACAGGATCCACAAGGCCTCTCTTCAAAGTATTTGAACAGCACGCAATTGCTGTGGAGAGAAGAGTTCTCTATGTAACTGTCTGTACACCAGGTAAGGAGACCCAGGGAGGCAGGCTTATGAGTAATCGTCCATGCTGGATTGGGTTGTTCAGTGATGCATGCACTTCAGTGATGCAGTGATACATGCTGAAGTAATCTTTCACCTTTGCTCTGTAAGCAACCTTTCACCCTCGCTCTGTAAGCAACCTTTCATCCTCGCTCTGTAAGCAACCTTTCACCATTGCTCTGCAAGTGGCCCCTGTAAATTCGTTGGCTCATAAAGCTAGACTTGAATGGAATCGTGTCTTTGGTATCTCGTTGGTGCCTTATTGGGGAGAACAGATGCTTGTCATGTCTCCCCATATGGGATGCAACAGGTGCTCAGTGCATACAGTTTCCTAGGCTATGCATTTGTGCTTTCTAGATGTATACGCTAGCTATTTCTCAATACAATGTCAAAATATAATGAGCAGATTAAGAATCACAGATCACGGACTCGGAACAAATGCTTTGTTTAATAAACATTGACATCATTTATTTATTGCTGGGAACTGATAGCATGGCAGAAGTATAGAGATGGGAGAAAGCTAATTAAGATTAATGTGTAGAGACTAGAGGTCTGGGTTAGTGGTTAAGAGCATTTGCTGTTCTTGTAGAGGACCTGGGTTCAATTCCCAGCACCCACATCAGGTGGCTCACAACTGTCTGTAATCAGGGATCCATGAGCATTCATGTGCCTGTGTAGACCAGAAGAGGGGCTTGGATTCCTTGGACCTGGAGCTACAAGTGGTTGTAGACTGCTCCATATGACTGCTGGAAACCGAACCCAGGTCCTCTACAAGAGTAGCAAGTACTCTTAACTGCTGAGCTACCTCTTCAGCTCCAGCTTTTCTTTCTCGACAAAGTATTTCTTTTTCTATTCCTATCCATGTGTGTCTGGTCTAGTTCTTTGCCATTGGACACAGGACCTGGATACTTCAGCAGAAGCCCTGCGACTCAGATCCAGGGCAATGACCTGTAACAACCCATGCAAAGGGCACTCCCCCTCTGACCCCTCTGAGCTCCAGCTTTCCTTTCGTGATTTTAGCCAACTGGTTTGGAGTTCATCTTCGCTGTGCAGCTGGGTCTCCAGCAGAGAGATTTCTCAGGACTTTAGACCCCGTCCTCTCAGGACTTAGACTCAGCAGATCCAGCCCAGAGCCTCAGTCTTGATTGGTAGCTTGTAGACCATCATGGAGTGGGGGAGATGGGCAGCCTTTGGTTGAAACCAGAAGCCGTTCCGTATTAACTCATCTAGCTTGTTGCTACATCTGAACAGCTTCTTTCCCTTAGTTACCAGCTTCTCCAGTGTTCACCCAGACTGACAACCTCAGCATCTTATAAAATATAACATAATTACATTTGCCTTGAAGTCAGTTTTCTTTTGAGTGGGAGAGTCAGGTCCTATTCAGGGTGTTATCTCATCTGATTTGCATCCCAGGCTCCCATTCACCACTAAACCCCAGCATCTTACCCCACCTCTTAAATGCCCACCCGTTTCCTTACTTTAAAGGCAAATGCTCATTCAGAGCTTCTTGCAGCCCATCCCATGCCCCCTTTTTCATGTTTTCCCTCTGCACTGCCGCAAGCTTGCCACACACCCCAGTGTAGATAGCTGCCTGTTTACCCCTCGCTTTTGTTTCTGGGCTCTAAGTCGCTTCCTATCATCAGGAAACATTCCTTCCATCCTCTGGTGACTCATCTTTATCTTCCTTTCCTGGAGAACCTTATCAATAGCATTTTGAGCAGCTATGTAAATTAAATCTGTTCCTCTCATCCCCACTCTTTATTTACTGTTTCACCGCTAACTTCCTCTTGGAGCAAGTGCTTCACTTTTCCCCTGACAAATAATGAAAAATAATTTGCTCATTTGAAGATGCTCTCCGTTTAAAGCCAGTGCAACGAGAAGGTTCTGTTTGCATCGGGCAGACTGTTTTACGCCTGGTAATCATTCCTGGCATCCCTTTTTACTTGGAAAAAAAAAAGCCCTGGCTTGGCAGATGAGTTTATAGTTATCTTTTAAAACTCTATGCAGTCCAGATGAATGACAGCTGCATGATTTGTTGTGGATGGTCGTCCCCACAGAGGCACACAGCAGCTGTGTGGGTCTGATGCTCACAACCTTCATCTCTCAAATCTGATCTCCAGGTCACCCATGGCAGTCTCCCGAGGGGTTTGTTAGAGCCACCCCCCAGATCTGCTGGACCAGTAATTGCCTGGTAACAGGATTCTCAGGTGACCAGCCTGCACATTATGGTTTGAAAAGTTGTGCCCTAAACCCCATGGGTTGGTTTTATTAATGAAATAGAAGCCTGCTAGCCTTTCCATAGCATTAAAAGTAAGTAATTTGGAAGCAGATGAAACACTCGTCGGTGAAGTGTCTGTGGGCCTATGACTGGAACTCCAGCACCCATGGACATGGTGGCAATGCCTGTAATCCCACAGCTGGGGATGGGGAGATGGGTGAACTCCTGGGGCTCACTGGCTGACAGTTGAGCCCAATCAGAAGCTCCAGGTTCTGTTAGACCTTGTCACAAGAAAACAGAGTGGAGGGTTATTAAGGCACACCTGATACTTACGTCTGAATTTTATATGAACATGTGTATATACACACACATGCTAACACATACATACACACACATTATCCACCACACACACCACACACTTCATACACATACAACACATGCACACAAATTTACACATGCAAACAGACACATACACACCACCTACCATACACCCACACACCCACCACATACCACACATTTCATACATACACATATACACATAACACACACATATGCACATATTCAGACACACCCCCCACACCAAATACACACTCACATGCATTGACACCACCCATCTCACACACACACATACACACCACGTACCACATACACACTCCACATACACACTTGTATGCCCACACACACACATCACTCACATACATGCACACACATGCACATACACACCCCATAGGGTAAAAAGTTCAGGGTTGGAAGTAGAGTTTCTGCTTAGCCTATGTAGGTTCCTGACCTAGAACCAAAATGAATGAATAAATGAGTAAATATATCGCTCAATGTTTTTACAATAATCCACAGGAGCAACAGATAAATACACCAAACAATATATTTACATGTAGGATAACTTTCTTTTAAAAAGTGAATAAATATACTTATGATATGTTAAAACCTCATTTAGTTGTCACTAATAAAAGCACTCCTCTTTAAAACAGTCCAAAGGCATAGTCTAGGGAAAACCCCTAGATTATTCTATGATTATTATATAGTTGTTGACTAAATATTTGGACTTGAACGGATGCTTCATGTTCGTGTTTTACATTAAAAATGTTCACACAAATGAAAATGGAAAAAAAAGCCTTATCATTATTAGTTTCTGTTTCCTGTTCCCATTCTCTGTCATTTGCCAAGCTTTCTTTCACCCTCTTGGAGGAAAACCAGTACTGAATTCATATTTCCAATAACAACTCTCCCCTGCCAAAAGTATTTCTTTTGACTCAGGAAGAAAATGTTCTTGCTAAATTAGACCTCAGTTCCTATGACACTGTGGATTGGACACCTGCTTCAGGGGACTGTGGTTTGAGTGTCTGCCCCATGATACCACGGTTTTTGTTTTGTTTTGTTTGTTTGTTTCTTTTTTTTTTTTTGAGATGAGTTTATTTGTAGCCTTGCTGTCCTGGAACTCGCTTTGTAGATCAGATAGGCCTTGAACTCACAAAGATCCACCTGCCTCTGCCTCCTGAGTGCTGGTATTAAAGATATGAACCACCACCACCTGGCATGAGTGTCCCACGGAATTGTGGTTGGGTTGAGTGCTCCACAGTACTATGGTTGGGATGAGTGTCCTACGGGACTGTGATTGGATGAGCCCCATGGCACTGTGGTTGGGCTGAGTGTTTCATGGTATTGTGGTTGAATGAATGTCTCATGGCACTATGGTTGGGATGAGTGTCCCATAGCACTGAGGTTGGCATGAATGTCCCATGGGACTATGGACCGGATGAGTGCCCCACTATAATGGGGATTGCATTAGTGCCCCATGGGACTATAGGTGAGATGGATGTTCCAGAGTACAGTGGTTTGGATGAGTATCCAATGGCACTGTGGTTGGGATAAGTGTCCCAAAGCACTGTGGATTGGGTAAGTGTCCCACGGTGCTGTGAATTTGATGAGTGTCTCATGGCACTGTGAACTGGAGGAGTGTCACTTCTGCTGTGATCAGATGAGCATCCCAAGCACTGTGGATTGGATGAGTTTATCCCATGGCACTGTGCATTGTACAAGTGTCCCGCAGCACTGTTGTGGAGGCCCGAAAATGTGAGCCTGTTTCCACATTGACCAAAGGTCAGTGAATTGGAACTTACCTCTATTCCTTCAAGATTATTGTGTTTCTACCTCAAATAAAAGTCCCACCTACATTTAGGCCAGAGAGTTCTGCTCACTCAAGGGTATCATCAACAGGTGTGGCTAGTAACTAGACCTTGTATTTCAGGTCTTGAGAAGTAGAATGTTTCCACCTCAAACAAAAGTCTAAGGATCCAACTAAGTTCCAGTTCCCTTAAGAAGATAACATTGGATTCCAGACCAGGGAGTGGTTTGCCTACAGAATGTTTTGGTCTAGGGTGTGAGTGTGACTTGTTTTGTTCTAGCAACTGACTGTTTAACTATAGAGGTAGCCTGTGACCTTCAACGCGTCTGTTCATTTCCTTTTATCATGTTAATGCAGTCTTTTGTCTTACTCCTACCGTTTGGGGTCAGGGATATTTAAAACAATTGGAAATTAAAACGCTGGTGAATTCCAGTATTCACCAGAACTCCCTCCTGATACTATCCTATAGGGTTCTTTGTTTTATTATTTTCATTTGCGTCTTCATATTCTTTACTAATATTTCCTAAATCTCCACGCCTCTACCCTGGCAAGAGGTATTTTTGTTGAGGCTGGTCCCTGACACACTGCGGGTGTGATGAGGTCCCCACTGAATTATGGGTGGGATGAGTGTCCCATGCCACTATAGATAGGATGAGTGTGCAATGGCAGAATGGTATGGATGACTGACCCATGGCACTGTGGTTGGGATGTGTGTCCTGTGGCAGTGTGGCTTGGAGAGTGTCCAACAGGACTGTTGTTAGCATGATTGTCCCATGGTATTGTTGACTGAATCAGTGTCCCAGGGAACCGTGGATTGGATGACTGTCCCGTGGCTCTGTGGTTGGATGAGTGTCTCATGGCACTGGGGATTGGGTGAGTGTTCTACGTTACTGTGAATTGGATGAGTGTCTCGGGGCACTGTGTGATGAGTTTCCTATGGCACTGTGGTTGTCATGAGTGTCCAATGGCACAATAGATAGGATGAGTGTCCCATGGAAGTATGGATTTGGTGATTGTCCCACGGCACTGATTGGATGTGTGCCCCACAGCACAGTGTTTGAGATGAGTGTCCCATGACACTATGGATGGGATGATTGACAAACTATAGACTGGATGAATGTCCTATAGCACTATTGTTGGATATATGCCCCGTGGCACTCGTTTGGGATGTGTGTCCTGTGGCACTGTGTTTGGATGAGTGTCCCATGCATTTTGGAATTATTGAGTCCCCACAGCACTGTGGTTGTGATGTGTGTTCCATGGCACTATGACTTGGATGTGTGTCCCATGGTACTGTGGATTGGATGAATGTCCCATGGCTCTGTAGAGTGGATGAATGTGTGCCCTATGGCACTGTCATCAGGATGAGTGTCCCATGACACTGTGGTTGGGATGAGTGTCTGATTCACTGTGGATTGGAATAGTGTCCCTTGGCACTGTAAATTGCCAGAGTGTCCCATGGCACTGTGGATTGGGTGAGTTTCCCCTGACACTGTGGTTGGGTTGAGTTTCCCATGGCCCAATAGTTTCCCATAGTCCCTATGTGTCTAAGGACTCAGACTCTAGAACATGCTGCTTTTGAGGGGTGAGGCCTCGTGGAAGGAAATGAGATCATTGCAGGTATAACCAAGGAGGGAATTCTGAGACTCTTGTCTCTTCTTTCTCTCTGCCTCCCAGCTGCCATCAGATGTGTGACTTCCATTCAGCATCTGAAACCTCCAGAACAGTAAGCCAAAATAAGCCTTTTCTCTTCATAGCCTGCTTACCTCAGGTATCATGTTATACTAATATGAAGCTAAAAGTCTGCCAACATCTAAGTACATTTTTGGCTAGAGGGAAATGTGTTTGACATCTAATATAGGGACCAGGAAATCTGTTGTACATCCTATAGTAGACAGGATACTTCCCCTCCCATGTCTCGGACCAGCGTCAATAGTTCCAAGGTTGAGAAACTGCACCTGGAAAGAGGAAATATGCCTTAATCCCCTAAAGGGATTCAGATTTGGGGGAGCATGAACAGAATAGAAAATGATGCAGAGGTCCCCAGCCTGAAGTTAAAGAAGTCATAAGTGTCCAAGTTCCAGAAGGGTTTCTCACACTAAGGGTGCCTTGGGCAGCAAGCAGCCCTAAGAAGATTAACTTACTTTCAGAAAAGTTAAAGTAATATGTGCTCTTAACTAGTCAAGAAAGGATTGTTTAAAAAGCCTCTTACTGGAATAGTATTTCATCTTTTTTATTTTTTATTTACTAGCCCATCTTTCTTAAATATCGTATAATGTGTATGTATTTGTCACAAATGAGACTTTCATACAAAATGTTGTTAATTTTAATTTATTCAAGAAGTGATAATCATAGAATGAAACCATAAAGAACTTGGAGAAAATGTGTGTGATTATTTCATCAGATTCCAGGAGGGAGAAAGCCTCAGGAGCACAGCAGTAAGTCTCCCCAACAAAGGAGGCTGCCCTGGGCTGTAGTATATAAATATTCAAATTGGTGTTTAGAAGAATTATAAGCAAAGAAAAGCCCAGTTGAGCATACAATAATAGAAAAATTCATGAAGGAAATGATGGATTTTACTGCATTAGTTTTAAATTGCCTATGCATTTTATGCTAAATAAAATGAGAAGGCAAAGTGCTTTGTAAAAAAAACAAAGCCACACAAAACTCTTGGCATCAAAGGCCACCTTGAAGCCAGGCATAGCGGTTTCAGTGGTGACCCCAGGTCCCAGGGTCTCAAGTCTGATTCAGGCAGAACCTGGGCTCAAGGCCAGCCTGAGCTACAAGTGTTTTATATTTTAAAAATATAAAACAAAACAGGTTATAGTATGGATCAGCAGAAATGTGTGTGTGTGTGTGTGTGCATGCGCACACGCGTGTGTGAGTTCAATCCCCAGAACTCACAGTGACAGGAGAGAACTGACTTCCCCAAAAGTGTCCCCTTCCTATCCCACACACATGCCATGGTACAGCACACACTTCCTCCCTCCCATCACACACACACACACACACACACACACACTTTAAAATAGAAAACAAAAAACCCATAATACAACAAAAGGTAGCTGTGAAATACACTAAAAAAGCCCAAATAACACCCAAGTGTGAATAGCCACAAAGGACATGTGCTCTTTGTGTGCACATGAGCACATGATCATAATAAGAGTTTAATGAGAACCATAATGAGATAGGTAAATGTTCAAGGAAAATCAACCCCAGGACACTGGGTGACTGAGAAGCTGAAATGCAAGCTTTGTGTTGGTTTGCCTTCTTTTTGTTTGCCTTACATTTTGCTTTGACAAAAATGTTTGAGGAAACCTACTTAAAGCAGGAAAGATTTGTTCTGGCCCATGGTTTCAGAGACTCCAGTTCCTTGTCATTTGGTCCTGTCTCTGGGTGTTTGTGTGGCGGCATGGCATTCAGGCAGAGGGCTGGCAGTGGAGGGAAAGCAGAGGAAGGAGGGAGGGTGGGAAGCAAAGAGAGATTAGTGAGGTAGGAACAAGCCATGCTTTTCAAAGGGGTGCCTTCTCCCCTCCTTTTTCCTTTATCCAGGCCTCACCCCTTATAATCCTTTCAGCTATGAACCAATCGGTAGGCACTAATTCACATATGGTAGCATCCATCTGATACCATCTTACAAATGGTGCTACCAGGTGGGGCCCAAACCTGCCATACTTGAGTCTTTGGGGGACAGTCTAGACTCAAATTCTAAGAATGTTCTTGGTGAAGGAAAGACATTGGACAAGTTTTTGGAAAGCCATCTGATAACACGTGGCCAGAGTTTAGAATACTCCCCATAGCCTGTAGCCCACAGTTCTGTTTCTGGAAAGCTGTTCTGAGGAAACAAGCCATTGTAATAACAGATTATGTGTAGTGTTATCAGTGGTACCATTAAAGTAAGAACAAAAAGTAAGAAACAACCTGTATGTGTCTTGTGGTCTGTCCCCTGTCTCCCCTCTGCCCCATCAAATCAAATGGAAGTCTGAAGAGATGGATCAGTGGTTAAGAGTGTGCATTGTTCTTTTCCAGAGGACCTAAGTTTGATTCCTAGTACTCATGTTGGGTGTGGTGGTTTGAATAGGAATGGTCGGTCCCCAGAGACTCATGTATTTGAATGCTTGGTCATCAGTTTAGTGCTACTATTAGGAGGTGTGGCCTTATTGGAGGAAGTGTGTTACTATGGAGGAGGGCTTTGAGGTTTTTTATGTCCAAGTTGTGCCCAGTGTGGCTCAGTCTCTCCCTGTTGCCTGCAGATCTAGATTTAGAACTCTTAGCTCTTTCTCCATCACCACATCTGCTTACATGCAGCCATGTTTTTAGCCATGATGATGATGGACTTAAGCCCCAGTTAAATGTTTTAGTTTATAAGAATTGCCGTGGTCATGGTTATCTCTTCACAGCAAAAGAAACCCTAAGACAGAAATTAGTACCAGGTACTGTGATAAGACTGACCATGTTTTGTTTGGAGGAATTTGGACTTTGGGACATTGGTTTAGGAAAACAGTGGAATGATTTAAGTGGAGGCTTCGTGGATCATACAAGTAGGAACATGGAAGACAGTGGTGCTGAAGGTGATTTGAACTGTGGAGCCTGGCTCAAGATGTTTCAGTGAAGAATGTTAATATGTTGCCTGGAGATGGTTCTTTTGATATTTTGGCAAAGAATGTGGCTGCTTTTTGCCCTTATCTGAAAAGTTTTCCTGAGGCTAAATCGAAGATATTTGGATTAATTCTGTTGACAGAGAAAATTTCAAAACAGCCTGGTATTGACTCTTTTGTATGGCTACTAGTGTTCACTCTTTGGAAGACTTATAATAAAAAGGGGGAAGCTGAACAAGTAATTATAAAATACACAGGCTGAGGATAAAAGGGGCTCCAGGAAATGGAATGAAGCTAAATTCTGTGTTCGAGGAGGTTAAACAGATTAAAGGCAGTGGTGACGTAAGGGCAAGACCCCACCCAGCTAAGCTACCAATTTGTGAAAAGGGACTAAAGAAAGGCTCAGAGCTAGTTGTGGTGGTGCACGCCTTTAATCCCAGCACTCAGAGGGCAGAGGCAGGCAGATCTCTGAGTTTGAGTCCAGCCTGGTCTACAGAGTGAGTTCCAGGACAGTCAAGCTTTGACAGTGACGGTAACCACGGAAAACAGAGAAGCAGATGAAGATGTAATTGAACAAACGGGCAATATTCCAGCACCAGCAAGCAGCAGACTTGGCAGCTTCAGCCATGTGGTTCTGGCTATAGAGTTAAGGATAGAAGAAGAAAGGGGTTATGGAGTCTTCCTCCCTGACTAAGGAAAGTTGTTGAGGCCAGGTGAGTGTCAGGGGTGTCTGTGCATGGAGGGCCAGAGAGGCCATTATGTAAAGCTATGAAGGTGAAACCCCAAGATGTTGGAGATGCCTGCCAAGGAGAGCTGCTAATAGGAAGTGGAATCAGCCCAAGAGTGAGAAGTGTGCGGCAGTCAGCAAAGGTGAAAGGAGTTGGAGATCTGAAAAATGCTTTGACATCGTCAGACATGGAGATGCAGAGTTTGGAGTTTGCCTAGTTGTTTCCAATCTTCCTTTGGTCCAGCATTTTTTCACTATGCTCCTTTCCCTACCTTTTAGAGCAGTAATGTATATCCTGTACTGTTGGATGTTGGATGTATGTGATCTGCTTTTTTATTTTTATTTTATAGGGGATTGCAATGAAGAAATTGTATGACTCTCAGAAGAGACTTTGAATTTTGGACTGTGAAACAGGGTTGATAACTGTGATAGACTATGGGGACATTTGAAGTTGGACAGAATACATTTTTGCATTGTTTTATGGTTACAAGCCTATGGGAGCCAGGGATTGGAATCTGATGGTTTGAATCGAAATGGCCCCCACAGACTCATATGTTTGACTGCTTGGTCCATTGGGAGGGGCACTACTAGGAGATGTGGTCTTGTTGAAGGAAGTGTGTCACTGTGGGGGTGGGCTTTGAGGTCTTATGTGCTCAGGCTATGCCCAGATTGGCTCACAGTCTCTTCCTGCTGCCTGTGAATCAAGATGTTGAATTTTCATCTCCTTCTCTGGTACCATGTCTTCCCGTATGCTGTTGTTGTAATGGTTGTTCTGTCTCTTTAAGAGACCAGCCACGCCCACTCCCTCCCCCATCCGCTGA
>LOEQ01015597.1:6532-19325 GCA_001685075.1 Bramus lutescens
ATCTGCCTGACTCTGCTTTCTTTCTCCCAGAATCCTGTTCTGTCTGCTCCACCCTCCTAAGGGCTGGCCCATCAAAAGGCCAAGGCAGTTTCTTTATTAACCAATGAAAGTAACAGGTAGATAGAAGACCCTTCTACATCAATAAACCACAGATGCTTTCACTTCAAAATGCTCAAAAGTTTGAAAAAATAGGTATTTTTGTGTCCAAGAGATATATATGGCTACAGTAATTTACTTCCAGTGATAAACAAAAAGAAAACTAAAATATATCAAGCAACATTTTGCATACCTTGGATATAGGTATCTGAGAAGAGAGCAAGAATCTCTCTGATTGTGCCATCTTACTAGGGATGGCACAATGACTATGCAGCAGAAAGTATTTCCAGACTCAGCTGGCAATTGACAACATGATTCTAAGCTGAATGTAAGACTCTAGGCTGTCTGACTATCTAGACCCACTGTGACTCTAAACCTTTCAGAACAATGCAAAGAATTTAAAGTAGCCAAACCAATTAGGAATGGAAAAACATAATCAGAGTTCTCATACCATCTGTCTCTAAGACTTGTTGCAAAATGACAGCATCAGGAGAGTAGTGTCTGGTGTAAAGAACAATGGATGCAGCAATGGTGGAACTGAGTACAGGAGTAGACCATTGAGCATTCAGCAGTAGTGCCAAAGTAATGCGATGGTTAATATACTCTGTTCAACAGATGGTATTTAGATATCTAGAATAACAACCACAAAGATATCTACTTATTTCCACATTATAAAATTACATATATCATAACTCAATGTCAAATTTAAAAAGCCTACAAGACATAGACAAAACAATCATTAAAACTATAGATTACTCATTAAGTTATTATGCAGAGTATAAAATAACGTAGCACACAACTAAAAATCAGTGGTTGGAAATTCTTCAAAAATGGAGACATACATGTGTTAAATGGGCAAGTTCTTTACTTATTAGGTAAATGCAAATCATACCACTATTAGCCAGCATTACAGTATTTCTGGAACAGCTAAAATCAAAGAACAATAACTCAAAATACTTGAGAAAATGTCAAAAATGTCTAACTCATGTGTTGTGGGTGGGAATTTTACATGGTGCTACTGTGAAACTGGTTAGATGACTCACAAGTTAGTACTTAGAAGAATATGATTCAGCATACCCATTCTGGCTGTTTACTCAAGGTAAATGAAAAATGCATGTCCATACCAAGACCCATACATAAATATTTAATGTGGGATTCATAATAATGAAAGTTGAAATAAACCATATATCCACTAACCAGTGAATGGCTAAACAATTAATGGTATGTGCTTACATCAGGATGAATATTGTTCAGTGACACTAAACTGGGCATTAATATGATTATATTTAGAAGCAGTCTTTCTAAGTCAAAGAAACTATAATAAAAGCTACATTTTATAGGATACCATTCACAAAGCATTCTGGCATTGGTACTCAAAACATAATAGCCTCTTGTAATGCTGGTACCTTAAGGTGAGATTGGGAAGTCCTCAGATGCAAAATTTCTGACTTTCTCCTATTTTCCTGTCTCTTTCCCTACCTCCTCATCAAGGCAGTTTTGAGAAATCAGAATCTCTCTCTTCTAGAGCAAGGCATAAAACCCAGAAAGATAACTTTCTGCCTTCTCCCTTGAAGACCTTTGTTCCAAAGGCTGGAGAAATGGTTCAGTGTCTAAGAGGATTTACTGCTCTTTCAGAGGACTCAGGTCAGTTCCTAGCAACCACAGGGCATCTCATAACTATTTGTTAATGCCAGTTCTAAAGGATCCAACACCTCTTCTGCCCTTTTTGGACCCTGACACCTATACACATAAAATAAAATAAAAATATATGAATCTCAGGGGGACAGGGTGTCATTATACAAGGACCATATGTAGATTAGACAATAATGGAAACATCCAAGAGGTCTGTAGTAGGAGACCACTTGTTTGTTTCCTGGATGCCTAGACTCCCGAAACAACCACACAGAAACTGTACTAATTAAATCACTGCTTGGCCTATTAGCTCTAACTTCTTTTTGGCTAGATTTTACATCTTAATTTAACTCATTTCCATTATTTTATATTTTACAATGAGGTTCGTGGCCTACCAGAAAGGTTCTGGCATGTCTGTCTCAAGTGGTGGCTCCATGGCTTCTCTCTGATTCTGCCCTTCTTTCTCCCAGCATTCAGTTTAGTTTCCCCCATCTAGCTCTGTTATGCCTGGCTCTGCTATAGGCTCAAAGCAGTTTCTTTATTTATTAACCAATACAAGCGACAATAGAAATAATGACCTCCCACACCATTTCCCCTTTTCTTTTTAAATAAAAAGGAAGGTTTTAACTTTAACATAGTAGAATTACATGTAACAAGACAAGTTTCAAACAAGAATTATAGTTACAATATTGATGTAATAACTAAGGAAGACTATAACTATATATTCTTCAAACCATCAAAGACTCCAGAAGGATATATTACCTAAGTAAACAGGGAGTGCATTGTAGCAACTTCCAAAATTCTTGAAATGACAGAGACTACTGTCTACTTGGGCAATCACCCAAAGTTCTTCTGTACCATTGGGGCATCCATCTTCAACCTACAGGCCTATAGTATCTAGCACACTTTTCCACAAAGCAGGATATTTCAAAGACAGATCTGCCTATATTGGCAGTTTGTCAGTTACTTTCTTCTGTGTCCTGCAGAATGTCTGGTAGAATCTTTCATGAAGCAGGAACCCTGAAGAACCATCTCACCTTTTTTTAGGCAACTTCAGCAGTTATTTTTCTGTGAGTCCTGCATGTCCAGTTCACACAGCATACCATTAAGCAATCCAGGCAAGAGCTGTTTCTTGCCCAAATGGCTAGCCAGCTCCATAAGGAGCTTGTGCAATGCCTGTCATCCTCTTGAAGTAGGTTGGTGCTACCAGGAGCAGATGTGTCTCATTGTCATGTGTCTCATTTTCCTAAGTTCTTAAACATTTTAAATGCTTAATCTGTAGTTTTTGAAAGGTTTGAAGAATTCCTATCCATCTGAAATACATCTCTGTACATCTAGAAAACCTAACTAATATGACTACAAGCTTGACTATTATAAATGATTATCAATTCACCTATATTTCTTAATTATATATTACATTTTTAAATGATCTGCACAAACACAATACCTTAATCAAGAGCAGAAATGAACATATAACCAAATTGACCTAAAATTTGTATTAATAAACCAAGATCCATACCAAGGCAAATATCTATATCATATCCCTCTTTAAATGTAAACAAACATTTATAAACAATACTTGGGAATTTGGGCATCATTCTCTCCAAACTGCTTCCTGTTTTTTGTTGGGTGAGGTAATTTTGGGGGTTATTTTGGGGTTGACCTTTTGGGGGATCTTGGTCCATCAAACCACATTAGTCCGGAAGGACTCCACAGGTTCTCAATCTCTGCGGAAACAAAAGAAGAATCTCTTTTCCAAAGCAACATATCCTTAGGCTCTAATTCTGAAGCCAAGATACCTTTAAAGTATATATGTTGGTTACTTACTTCCTTCATAATCAAAAAAGTCAAAGAAAACACAGTAATATATATAATTCAGACTCTGTATAGTTCATCTTTAAGTGACTTATTTGTTTTTACTCTATTGCTTTTTAATATTTATTGTATTTACTCCTTAATCAATGACAGTACTCTGTCTCTTTAAAGAGTATATTTTATTTTTTATAAACCATTTACTTCTTTTTATAACTCTCTATGCTCTTTTTCTTTTACTCTCATGGCAACATACATTTTTTAAACACATTGTGTCTTCTTTAGAGGTCTTTTATGTTTGAATCTGTCCTATTGTGTATCTGCAATTATTTTCTGTAATTGAGCACTTCTTAAAATGGTACACCCTTTTGAGGCTGCTTTGCCTTTTGGCTCCACTCAGTACAACATGGTAAGGCAGAGGTCTGTTTAGTGTGAGTCATGGTCACATATGCCCCATTTTTAGGCAAACAGCAAGTCTGTCACCATTAAGCAAGTTGTAGCATTCTTCTCACAAACTCCATTTAAATGCTCAGCCTCCTGAAAGCTGTCATTTTAAAACTGTGTGGCATTTTTCTGCTGAATCAGGAAAACCTCTCTTAAGGGAGCTGTAGCATGCCACCAGGCAAAAAATAAAAATGCAGATAAACTTAGTTTTTCTGTGTCTAGAGTTCTTTCAAGATTTTTTGGGTTTTACATGAATATAATAGACCATGTTAAAGCACCAATTTGTAGTAGGAGGCCGCTTGTTTGTTTCCCAGCCACCCAGACTCCCAAAATAACTACACAGAAATTGTACTAATTAAATCACTGCTTGGCCTATTAGCTCTAACTTCTTATTGACTAGCTTTTACATATTAATTTAACCCATTTCCATTATTTTATATTTTACCATGAGGCTCGTGGCCTACCAGCAAGGTAACAGTGTGTCTGTCTCTGGAGGCAGCTCCATGGCTTCTCTTTGTCTTCACCCTTCTTTCTCCCAGCATTCAGTTTAGTTTCCCCCATCTAGCTCTGTTATGCCATGCTCTGCTATAGGCTCAAAGCAGTTCCTTCATTCATTAGCCAATAAAAGCAACACATAGAAGGACCCACACACACACCAGAAGTCAACAGGAATTCAGATAGACCTTCAAGATGGACCCTTAATTCTGCTACCATTTGATCATATGCTACATTTATACATGTCTGTCTATTATCCATAAAATCTAAACATAAATCAGACAGCTTCCATGTATGTTTGGCTCTTTATTTCTAAATATTCCTGTGCTATATACAATAGTTTCCATAACCAGTTACAGATATGGAAGACTGACTTCTATATACAGCAACACAAATATAAATTTCCAGTAGACTGAAGCAATTTATACTTTGATATTTATAATTATCATATAAAAATAAATTTATAAACATCAAAAAATTTCCATTAAATTTTTGTAAATTTTTTAGGTGTACATTACATTCAAGATTTTATTTTATTTTATATGCACAGGTGTTTTGTCTGCATGTATATCTGTGCATCACATATGTGCAGGGACAATGAAAATCAGAACATGGTGTTGGATTCTCTAGGAACTAGAGTTACGGATTGTTGTGAGCCACCATGTGAATACTGGGAACTGAACGCTAGGCTAATAGAAGAGTAGACAATAATCTTATCCATTGAGCCATCTTCTCAGCTGCTATATTACATTCAATATATAAAAAATATTTAGTGAAATTTTATACAAGCCTTGCAAACTGAGAATAATAGCTAGACTAAGAAATGGATTTTATTGGGGAAACCTATGATTAAAAGATTCCCAACATTAAGGTACAAAATTTCTGTCTTTGCCTTCAGTCCAGAACACACATTGCTAGACATGCTAGATGGGTGTCAATTCTGAAGACGTGGGCTCTCCCTGCCATATTTGGAAGGCTAAGAACATACTCAGATCAGTATGGAAGAGTTTGAGGCATCCAAGCTTTTAGTCATAACTATTTAGAGGAACTGTTGGCAAGACCAGTTGTTAAACACAAAGTAGTCTGGGGTCCATTGAAAGTTGAAGCTGTGTTATAAGGATAAAAGCCTTTCTTTTCCAAATATAGTGGTAAGATACTAGAAAGATACAAGTGATTCTTTATTCATTTAAGGTCATTCTTATGAAAATACATAATATTCTATGAGTATATTTGCTCCAAAAACCAATACCCCCTTCTCCTTTTTCTACATCTCCATTTTTAGTCGCTCTTGTTCCCTTGATAGATTTGTCTGAATCTTTCTAGCATATAAGCTACTATGAACCCTCAATAACTAGAATTCTGGACACTGGAACCTCTGTAGTGATACTTCTTCATGGCAAATAAGATAGGGAGTGGAAAAATGAATTCCCACACCAAAGGAATTGACCTCATTGTTGCGTTTTTAAAAATAATCCTACTATGTTCACTAGATAAATTTCATATGTATTGATGCATACAAAATGTTTACATTTAGTCAAATCTGCATCATACACAAATAGTATGCTTCTTGATGGACAGGTTGACTCAGTCCTTAGAGAACTTACATGCAGATTTTGATTACCCACTGCCCAGAGTAGCAGTCAGAAATTAAAGGGAGTCATGTAAATCATGGCTTACATATTTTGCACATCTATAAATGTGTAAAGGATATTTTCTAAAAGTTGCCTTCTTGAGTTTACAATTATAGTTCTAAATTTTACATACTGAAATTCTTTCAAATGATCAGTTCTCTACAATAAAAACCCAATTCTGCTCTCTCTTACAACTTTGACTCCTGATTCTTCTTCATTTGGGGATTGTCTCTTGGATTGCCTACACACTTTTAGGTGTTTGCCTAGGATATCAAGCCACATGTCTAATTTTCATGAAACACAAATAATTCATTTTCACTCTCCTACTTCTCAGGGATTAGGAAAATAAGTAAAAATAGTCCCATTACATTCCCCAAATGATTTTACATTATAGTATTTGAATTCTCTTAAAACAACTGGCTAAAATACCAATTCTAAATAAGTAATGGAAATATGTGTTTAAATTAAAGATTTGAGGTTAAAAATATTGTAAATTATTTTTGGTTCATGGATAAAAGATTTCCATCAACATCACATCCTTTCTTCTCTTAATCATTTGGTTTACTGTTACAGAGATGATTTATCAAGCACAGGAAAAATGTGACATGTTATTAGTCAATGGGTAAGACTACTGCAACATTAAATTTTATCAATGGAAAATGTATATATGTTCAAGCTCAGTAACTTACAGAAAGGGCACTATTTGCATTACTAAACCTTGAAAATTCTATTGGGTCACATTGTCCAACCTTTGTATCTTAGAAAGATGACTACAACAATGTTCATTGTCGGATGTAGGCAGTAGACATCACAGTCCAAAATCCCCAGTTTGTGGTGCTAGGGAAGACCAATAACCCATTTATCTTATTGTCTAACCTTTTCAGTTAGCTATTAACTGCCATTGCCTTCTGAAAGCAGTGAAAATATTCTTTTATTATATAGCTGATGCTCTGTCTCACTTAACTTTTGTCTTCCCAAGTCTAACACTGATTAATTTACTGCTCATGAGATTCCACCAGATTTATCATCGGCCTGTTTTTATATATACTTTTAGTCAACAGATGGATTTTTCTAAGTAAAAAAAAATCCCTTAAGAAGAAAAGTTTTCCATCAGTCTTCTCTGAAATAACTCTTGCTTACTTTATCTTTCAAAAGTTATTTCTCTTGGGTGGATGTGTGATTCACTGCATGTTGGGGATTAGCTGTGACACTTAGTCTGGTTCCTTGAGAAACTGCTGGATTGAATATGGCAGGGGCATGTACACTACCAAAGGTTCACGGACTGTAGGACTCATCCCCAGTATGACAGCACTGATGTGGTAGAACCTTTAAGAGTTGGGGCTTAGCAGGCAGTGATTAGGATGTAGATCCACAGCCATCACAAAGGATAGATGCTATTCTCAAAGAGTCCATTAGTTCCCAGAAATCAAGCTGTTATAAAGCAAGAAGTTCCACTTTCCCAGGAAGGTCACACTCTTGCTTTCTGCCTGCCACACAACCTTTCTTCATGTGCTTCTGACCTTGAGAGGCCAGTTTGCCATAAAACTTCCACTAGAGGATGGCAGATACTGACAATATGCTGGTGACTTTTTAAATCTATACCCTAGCTGGATTCATTACACTTTTGTTGCTGTGACTGCTGTGATAAAATGCCTTAACCAAAGACAACTTAAAGAAGAAAGCATTAAAAATATTTTTTTAAAAAATTAAGGTTTATTTTGACTTACAGTTCCAGAGAGAGAGAGAGAGAGAGAAAGAGAGAGAGAGAGTGCTCCCAATGTCTGTAAAGGCATGAGAGTATGTATATAGAATAAAGGAACATAAAAAATGTAGTGTGTCCATGACCAGCATTTGCAGTTATATCCGTGGTGAGATTTTCTCTTAGTTTATCGGTTACACAGTGCAGTCTACCTTGTCTCTGAGTCAAAAGTATAATATTTCAATCCCTTTTCTCAACATGTAGTTCAGTTAATGTACCAGGCCCACTGATAATTATAATAGGATAGGTAAGAAGAGAGAAATGAGGATGATTATAGATGATACACACACACATATATACAATGTAGTTAGATAAATGATACTATATAGGTGGATAATACAGATTATGTATATATAGACATGTAGTTGGAAAATAGATGATGCATTATATGTGTATGCTAGATAATGAAATGATAGAATAGATAGAAGATAGAGCACAGATAGATGATAGATTGATAAATAGATGACAAATTGCAGATAGTAGACTCATCAAAGATATATATAACAGATGTATCATATATTGATGAAAGAAAGATAAATTATAGCAAAATAGAATTAAAGTAGATGATCAGATGATTGATATGTAGATTATTGAGAGACAAATGATATATGATTCATAACTTAAAGTTATTGAAATGGTAGATTATTAATGTAAGATATATAACAGAAATAGATTAAATAAATCATAAATATAAATTTTGTATATAATAGATATATCAACAGATGATAAGTACTTCATAGATAAGATATGTAATAGTTAGATAAATGATATTAATATAGATAGATAGCATAAACTATACATACAAGAAGCATCACTAGTGTTAGCTGGTGTTTAGATTCTAATGGCTGCAATAAAACCACAGACAAAAGAAACATGGGGAAGAAAATTTTTTCATCTTACAACTCTCAGGTCACAGCCCATCACTGAGGGATACCAAGGCAGGAATTCAAAGCAAAAACTAAAGCAGAAGTCATGGATGAACACTCCTTAGTGAATTATTCATATGGCTTGCTCAATCTCTTATACTACTTAGGACCATACATAGCTCAGAGTTGGCACTGCCACAGTGAACTGGGCACTGCCATAACCAATCATCGATCAAGAAAATGCTCCACAGGCTTTCCTACAAGCCGTTCTGTTGGACTCATTTTCTCAGTTGAGGGTCCCTCTTTCCAAACGACTCTGTCTTGGGACATATTGACAAAACAACTAAGCATGAAATATAA
This sequence comes from Bramus lutescens, assembly GCA_001685075.1. Lineage (NCBI taxonomy): Eukaryota > Metazoa > Chordata > Mammalia > Rodentia > Cricetidae > Bramus > Bramus lutescens. The sequence continues at coordinate 15,628 of LOEQ01015597.1, forward strand.
TAGATTATAAATAGATGATAAATAGATTACAGATAATAGATACAGTATAGATAGGCAATAGATCTTAACTTAAAGTATAAAGAGCTAGGTTCATGTCCTTCACTTGTCAATTTGTGACATTCCTTTGTTTCTGCTGGTTTGAATCCGTCAGATTCAGCATTTTTGAATATTGTTTTCCAGATCCATCCTACAAATTTTATTTTTGTGCATATAGATCAATGTATAAAGTATACTGATACTTCTGTATGTTTAGCTTGTTTTCATAAATAGAATTTAGGTATATAGCCATTCATTTTATGTTAATAACATGTAGGTCTATTTGTAACACAATGTGAACAACTAGTTTATATCTGGAGTTCTGAGTATTAGACATTTAAATTAAATTTTTGTTTTTTATTTTCTCATTTGTTTTTAGCTTGCTTCCAATTCCTTCTCTGCTCAAGCAGTACTATTATTAACATTCACATGTGTCATTTGTTTTATACTCAGGTAACACCTCCACTTAAGAGTATGTATTCACTTTCTCTCAACACAGCCAGATTGTTCAGAACAGCGGCACTATTTGTCTCCCAATGCCGTGCAAATGATGCCCTTTAATCCATTTTAGCCTAGCTGATCTCACCCTTGCCTTCTCTTTCTCCTGGTCACATGTTAGTCCTGGAAGCAATTTGCATAATTTTGGGTTTGTTTTCTGATTTGTTGGTTGTGACTATGATTATACATTGTCCCCTCAGAAAGCAATTTTCTTCAACTAGTCTCAGGTCATGACTGACAGCCTGCATTATTTCTTATTTAATTTCATTTGAAATTTATCACTATCTTTTCAAGGAAGAGAAGAACAACTCTATAAATGGTGCAATTTCCTAAGAAAGCCTTTCTGAAAAACCTATGACAAGACCTTCCTATTTCTCGAACTTTTGCAGCCAGCATTTTTCTCTAAATGATCTTTTCTGATTTATCATTTTTATTGAATGATTCCCTCACACCTCATTTCCTTCATTGTACATAATGCTATTTGACCATGTGTAACATAAATTCCCCTAACAAAAGAAAAATAGAAGTAACAGGAAAAATTAATTTTATTTTTCCAGCAATCACTTGGCAACTTCTTATGCTATAGATATAGATGAGATTCCCAATATCCCAGATTGCCTAGGATCTGGGGCATAGTCCGCTTTTATTGTGGAAGTGAAACAAAGGAAATAGCCCATCTTGTTAAACACTCATTCAGATTCCTCTCTCTGTATGATAGGCTTCTTACAACTACCTCATAAAGTGCCATTTGAAAGCAGCCCTGTCATAGAGACTTATACAAAATATGAACAGTGCTAAATACCTCAAAGTGAATCGATTTCCACCAAAAGTGTTTTAACCTCCCTTTAGGTCAAGAAATAGCAATTTTCTGGGCTTCACAGTATCCTGAGAATTAATCCTAAGAGGCAGGTGTGAAATGCATACCTTATTTGTTCCATGAAATTCATTGAAAATGCCTTTGTGTAGGACCTAGAATATCTATCCCTTTGTCCAGCTGAGAGGTCGTTCCTAGAAATGAACTGATGACTATTTGAAGATATCCTTCCTCATTAGGGATAGTTAATTTTCTTGAAAATTGTTAATTATCTTTGGAAACAATAATAAGCTAAAGTAGGAGCAAAGTAAAACATGAGTCTGATTTGCATTCCTAAAAACAGGATAAGGGTAGGTAGGTTTTGCAAGTGAGGAGGTTGAGGCTTTGAGAGGTTAAAAGTCTTAGCAAGAGTTCTCTGCTGAGATGAAGATGGTGCAGGACCTGGACATAGAGAATAATCATGACATGGAGGAGAAATCATATGAGAAAGAAAAGAGACAAGACAAATGATGGATGATGTCAATTGTTTCAAGAGTGCCGGTGCTCTGTAAGAAATCCTCACGTGGGTATTCTTACAGATACTTGATCTGTACAGGATATTGGCAACAATGAGGTGCCAGATATTATTAGTGTTCCAGGGACTTTATTAACTTAGTTAATCCTTCTACTAATCTTATAGACAATATTTAGCATGCTCATTTTAATGACCCAGAAATAAAAACAGTGATGTAGGTGTCCCCTCTGTGTGCTGTGATTACCATTAATGAATAAAGAAACTGCTTTGGACCTACAGCAGGGCAGAACTTAGGTAGGCAGGGAAAGCTATGCTGAATGCTGGGAGAAAGAAGGGCAGAGTCAGAGAGATACCATGGACCCACCACCAAAATCAGAAATACCAAAACTTTGCTGGTAAGCCATTGCCATGTGGTGATACACAAATTAATGGAGATGGCTTAAATTAATATGTATGAGTTAGCCATTAAGAAGTTAGAGCTAATGGGTCAAATGGTGATTTGAATAATACAGTTTCTGTGTGATTATTTCAGGGCTAAGCAACCAGGAACCAACAAGCTGCCTCCTTCTACAAAACAGGTTAGCACAGGACAGACAACACAGGAGGTATCTGTGTTCAGTGTATATTACATCTGAATGCCAACAAGAATAGACTTAAAATCTCTCTTTCTCTCTCTCTCTCTCTCTCTCTCTCTCTCTCTCNNCTCTCTCTCTCTCTCTCTCTCTCTCTCTCCCTCCCTCCCTCTCTCCCTCCCTCCTTCAAAATCTAAATATTATAGCATAGCCCCCTGACCCACATACACACAAACACACACTTGCATAAAGAATTAGCTACCCAAATCCTCAGTATGGTGCTTGTTCCTTTCAGTGCTACTACTGTAGAAGTTTACTGTTATTCAGATTTAGCACTTTTTCTGGGTAGAACCACTAAGAACACACAGCTCAGTTTTTCTCTTCTTTAGCTATGCTAGACTTGCAAGTGCAGCCTATATTTTCTGCTCTCACTCTTCATTAAATCATATTTAGCCACTACTTCTCAATCTAGACAGAACTTACAAACACCCTAAAAAGAACATCTTGCCTTCTTTCTTCACAGGGTACTATACTGCATATAGTGGCAAAACCTGTGTTTCTCAGGCTTAGATGCCCTGCAGAGAGCAGAAACATATAAATGTGTGCTATTATTACAAAATAAATTGGTCCTCTGGCCCTCCTGAGTTCTCCTATGAAACCAGTCAAGTCCTCTGACTCTCCTCTTTTCTTGGGTGACTTTTCTTCTCACTCAAAGATTATGTCCATTTTCACTTTGGATGGTAATACATTTGTTTACAGACCACAAAGATAGTTCTTCATTCATGATTAAAGGACACTTTATGGTCATCTACAGGATGAGAGACAGATGGGAACAATTATTTACATAGAAGGATGACTCAAACTTTCACTGATATTAACTTTCCCAACTAAGTGTGGAAGACTAAGAAGTGTTTTTCTAATATGGTTATAGGAGCACAAAGATGATGCAAGTTATTACTGCTTTTGGCTGTCAATTGGATATTTCTTCTTTGCTTACTCTCCAAGGGACAAGTCAATTTAATCCTCAGCTACATGGAGGAGCTCAACAGGGCAAGAATGCAGTAAAAGGGGAGCCAGCCTGCTTTTCGTCCCACCCAGCTCCTGCATGGCTAGCTTTACACCCAAAATAGCAACACAAAAATTGTATTCATTTAAGCACTGCCTGGCCCATTATATCTAGTCTCTTCTTTGCTAACTCTCACATCTTGCTTTAATCCATATCTAGTAATCTGTGTATCACCACGGGGTCGTGGCTTACCGGGAA
>LOEQ01015598.1:9082-21145 GCA_001685075.1 Bramus lutescens
TAGAGAAGCTAAATAGGAAGGTGTACCCAAAGAATAACATGTAGTTATCCTCCTTAGCAACCCCTTTTAAAACCATTTAACAGCATTTCTGTGAATGCGAACTTGAGATTGCCAAAGTTGTCTGAATGAATTGATATGAAGAAGTATATTTTTAATTTTATTATAAATTTACTTTGTGTTCTAATACAACATCTATTTTGTTTTTGTTTAACTATGTATTTTTCTCTGCTCACCTCTCCTCCTTTCCTCCACCCTTATTATGATCTGCATGTTCCCAATTTACTCAGGTGATCTTGTCATTTTGTACATCCCATGTAATTAGATCCACATATGTCTCTTTTAGGGTCTTTTTTGTTGAGAACATCTAGGTTTTCTTGGATTATGAACTGTAGTCTACTTTTTTTGTTTTATATCTAAAAGCCACTTATGAGTGAATACATATTATATTTGTCTTTCTAGGTCTGGGTTACCTCACTCAATATGATGTTTTCTAGATCAATTCCTTAGACTGCCAATTTCAAGATGTCATTATATTTTTCTGCTGTGTAATACCCCACTGTATAAATGTGCCTCCTTTTTGATTTTCATTTTTCAATCAAGGGGCTTTTAGGTTGTTTCCTGTTTTTTATTATGACAAATAATGCTGCTATGTACATAATTGAGCATGTCCTTGTGATATGATTGAGCATACTTTGGGTATATACCCAAATTTTGAAGATTGTTTCCTAATTTTCTCAGAAACCACCATACTGATATCCAAGGTTTTTGTACTCCCCCCCCCCAAGCTGTGGAATATTGTTCCCTCTACACCACCTCCTCTCCATCATAAGTTGTCATCAGTGTTTTGGTCTTGGTTATTCTAACAGGAATATGAGATGGAATCAGAGTTGTTTTGATTTGTATTTCCTAGGTGGCTAAGGATGTTGAGCATTTCCTTAAGTGTCTTTCAGCCATTTTAGATTCATCTGCTGAGCATTCTCTGTTTAGGTCTGTACCTCATTTTTTTAAATTATTTATCTTTTTGATGAAAAGTTTCTTGAGTTCATTGTCTATTTTGGAGATCAGCATTCTGATTGATGGGGTTGGTGAAGCTCTTTTTCCGTTATGCAGGCAGCCATTTTGTCTTCTTGACCATGTCCTTTGCTTTACAGAAGCTTCTCAGTTTCAGGAGGTCCCATTTATTAATTGTTTATCTCAGTGTCTGTGGTACTGGAGTTATATTTTGGAAGTGGTATCCTGTACCACTGTGTTCAAGCATACTTTCCACTTTCTCTTCTATAACATTCAGTGTGGTTGGTTTTATATTGAGGTCTTTCCTCCAATAGGACTTGAGTTTTGTGCATGGCAATAGATATGGATCTATTTTCATTCTTTTACATGTTGACATCCAGTTATGCCAGGACAATTTGTTAAATATGCTTTCCTTTTTCCATTTTATATTATTTGCATCTTTGTCAAAATCAGTTGTTCATAGGTGTGTGGATTAATATCTGGGTCTTCGATTCAATTATTTTCATCCAGTTATCTGTTTTTATGCCAATACCAAGCTGTTTTCAGTATGGTAGCTCTGTAGTAGAGTTTGAAGTCAGGGATTGTGATGCCTCCAGAAGTTCCTTTATTGTTCTGGGTTGTTTTTAGCTCTCCGGTGTTTTTTGATTTCCCATATGAAATCTGGGAATTGAAGTCTGTGAAGAATTTTGCTGTGATTTTGATGGGCACTGCATTGAATCTGTAGATTGCTTTTGGTAAGATCGCCACTTTTACTATGGTAATTCTACCTACCCAAGATCATGGGAAATCTTTTCATTTTCTAATGTCGTTTTCAATTTCACTCTTGAAAGATTTAAAGTTCTTGTCATACAGGTCTTCCACATATTTGGTTAGAGTTACTCCAAAATATTTTATGTAATTTGTGACTGTTGTGAAGGGTGATGTTTCTCTGATTTCTTATTCAGCTCATTTATCATCTGTATAAATGAGGACTACTGATTTTTTCAGTTACTCTTGAATCATAAATTACTGAAGGTGTTTATGAACTGTAGGAGTTCCTTGGTACAATTTTAGGGGTCGCTTATGTAAATTATCATAGCATCAGCAAATAGTGAGAGTTTGATTTCTTCTTTTCAAATTTGTATCCTTTTGATCTCATTTCATTGTCTTATTGCTGTAGCTAGAACCTCAAGTACTATATTGAATAGATATGGAGATAGTGAATAATTTTGTCTTGTTCCTGATTTCAGTGGGATTTCTCTCCCACTGAAACTTTGGGTTTCTCTCCGTTTAGTTTGATGTTGGCTGTTGACTTGTTCTATATTGCCTTTATTATGCTTAGGTATCTTTCTTGTATCACTGCTCTCTTTAAGACCATTGTCATAAAGGGAAGTTGTATTTTGTTAAAGGCTTTTTCAGCGTCTAATGAGATGATCATATTTTTTTTTCTTTGCAGTTTGTTTATATGGTGGAATACATTGACAGATTTTCATATGTTGAATCATCCATGCATCTCTGGGATAAAGACTATTTAGTCATGGTGGATGAAATTTTATTTTCGAGACAGGGTTTCCCCATGTAACAGTCCTACCTGTACTGGAAATAGCTCTTCTAGACCAGGCTGGCCTGGAACTCAAAGGGATTCATCTGCCTCTGCCTCCCTAGTATGCCACTACTGCCTGGCCGATGAATTTTTCTGTTGTGTTCTTAGGTTCAGTTTACCAGCATTTTATTGAGTATTTTTGCCTCAATTTTCATGAGTGAGATTGGCCTGTAATTCTCTTTTTTAGTAATGTCTTTCTGTGGTTTAGGTATCAGAGTAATTGTAGTCTCTTAAAAAGGTTTGGTAATATTCCTTTTGTTTCTACTGATTGGAATAATTTGAGGACTATTGGCAGTAGTATTTCTATGAAATTGTGTAAAATTCTGTACTGAAACCATCTGGCCCTGGATTTTAATTGATTAGGAGACTTTTGAAGACTGAATTTTTAAATGGATATAAATAATTAAATCTATATCCCTTGACCAAATTTTTGCATTTTAAACAATTTGGTCATTTTATCTAAGTCATCAATAATTGGACATAGCTTTGTTTGTAGCATTATCTTACTACCATTTTATAGCTCTAAGAATAGTAAAATCAGCATCCTCATCTGATATTATCTGTTTTAGTAACTTCTTCCCTTTGTTAGCTGATCTGTTTGTAAATTCTATTTATTTTGTTAAAAGCCATATTTTGTTTACATTGTTTTATTATTTATTCTACCCTATATTCCAATATCAATGATTTTAAACTAAAATTTATTATCAACATTTTTTTAAAATGTAGTAAATTTATCTTCTCTCAGTTTTTTAATAATTTGTTAAACTGGATGTTTTATACCCAAATCTGAAGACTTGAATTTGGCTAACTGCTTAAAAATCTAGATTTGGTGACTCATGACTATAGATTGGGAGATTGAGCTAGGCACAAAAACAGAATTTGCTGCGTAGCTAATTCAGCTATTAAGTCTATGTTCAGTGAGTGATCATGTTTCAAAAATCAAGAAGAATGACTACTAAGGATGTGAGGAAGATAATATATGTTGACTTCTGGCCTCTGCACATTTATGCATACACATAATCCCATTTTCAGGAACACATAAAATTATATAAACACTGCATTTTTATGTGTACAGTATGCATACATGCTAAATATTAAAACATAAAATCACATCTTTCAAAAGTGTGGGAGATTAGCTTATTGTAGGCATATTTCACAAAGATCAGTTGCAATTTATTATTTTTGCAGGTAGCTTATCTACAATTAACAATTTCAATAACACTGCTTTTTATAATTTTGAACTCCAAAGAAATAAAATTATAACTTACTTATAGCTGTAAAACATTTAATTTCAACAAATTCTATTGAATTAAGTAATACATACACATCTGAATTTTATCTTACAATTTTATATACAAAAATTTCTAAAGATAACACATGATTTCATATTCTTAAACCCCATTTTTCTTAGTAATACACGGACTTTCTAAATATTTTTAGATGCATTTACATCAACTTTGCCATGTCACATTTTTATAGTATTGACATGTCAGAGCAGAAAGTGGCAAATAATATTTGGAAACAATTTTTGTTTGGTGGAACAAATATAACATTATTCCTAATGGAAACAACTGCACAACCTATCATAATGTTCTATTAAAACAAATTAAATATTTCTATATCTTGATTTCCCATATCAAAATCAAATATGTCCACAGATAAAGTGTCTTAGTTCTTCAAATTACAAGAGGATAGTTTCACATCCTCTTCAGAGTCCTGAATGGTGCTCTAGAAAAGAGAGAAAATCTCTAAGTCTTAATCTTCATTAGTTCATGGGCACATATTAAAAGGGATTGTTGAAAATTGATTTGGAAAAAGTATTCAAAACAGAGAATAGCACATGGCTCTCATTGAAGGGCTTTGAGAAAATTTGCATATAGAAAAACTAGTATTTCTATTCATGGAAATATTATAGACAAATGCTTTGAAGTGGATGTCAAATTGTAATTTTCAAACAATTTAAAAATTCTCCCACTCTTGATTAGATAAACCTCTTCTGACAAAGAACAGCTATGAATACAGAGGCTCATGGCTGCTCATGAATCTGAGAACATGTGCAACCATAAAAAAAGGCATTTGTATCAACCCATATAACACTCAAAGCATTTTACAGATAAGGAAATGGGAAATAGGTGAGAGACTGGATAGATGATTGGGTAAAGGGATGGGAATGCAGTCATTCAAACTGGTATAACTACTCACTCTTCAACCCACAGCAACTGTAGTTACCAGAATCTCTCCCACACAAGATCAACCCTTTTAGCTATCATGACTGACGGAGTATCTCATGGCACCCAAGACTTTACTACTGAACTACTGGCTATTTATTAATTCTGGAAGATTTAGAATCTCCGTCTTTAGTTGTGTTTCTTCTGCTGAACACAACAAGCTCCAAAGGGTAGCTCAAGACGCATGGTCACACAGATGACAATGGTTAAACTCAGTGGGTCATAAAACAAAGTAAATAAATATTTAGACAGAGGTGATCCAGGATGGGGGTTGAGACTGGTCAGAATAATGTATTGTGTGCATGTGTTTACAGATATGAATTAAAATTCTCTTTATATATGTCTTTTTATCTTCATAATTTTGGTATGATATTGAAATATTAGCAGAAGATTATTTGCTGCTCTATATTGATATAAAGAACAACTTATTTTCTGACACACAACTAGTTTGTATCTGTGGATAAAATTGACAGTTAAAAATTTGTTGAAACAATTTTCTCTTTAAGAATCTGAACCCTGAATTACAAAACCATTATCACAAAATAGGCAAAAAACAAAATTTCAAATCCTATTTCACAGGAAATATCTTTTGATGATTCTGTGTAAATGATGTGTTAGTTCTTGTGTCGTTAAAAAAGATATGAAATATGTATTGTTTGGGAAATTGGCAATATATCTTTCATTAAAATCTCTAAGAGAGACTTATTGTCTGATCCTTATCCCCATTAAATTTCCTGTTTTCATTCTTGTTCTGCTTAATATCACTGATGTTCTACTAACAACACTTCCTTACTGTATTTCTTCCTGGTTTCTACAGCTACAGCAAATTAAACATGTGAATCTAAAGATTTGGCACCAAGATCCACATATGCTTGAGAAGTTGTGATATTTGTCTTTCTGGGTCTGGCTTTTCTCATTTATTGTACATTTTTCTAGCTTTTTTGACTTGCCTGAAAATTTCATAATTTTATGTTTCTTGCAGCTGAATACAATTTAATCACATGTTGATAACACATTTTCATTATCCATTTGTCAGCAAAGCACAGTTAGACTATTTCAGTAGACCATATTTTGTTTTTTTTTAAAAGCTAGTCTGAACACAAATAAATAAACATTAAATTTGTAGTAAGAAATAGAGTAGGTTGGGTATATGCCCACGAGTGGTTTAGTTGGGGTATATGGTAGATTTATGTTGTTACTCTCTGTTTGACTACCAGATTTTGATGGCAATATGTGATTACTGAAGATACAACACTTATACTTAGAGAAATGAATTTCTGGAATCCTCTTTCATAACAGCTAGACCTCATAGTTGAAGAGGCTATTTGGGTAAATATCATTAACAGTATTACATAATTATGAAGTATAATAATGATTGATATGGAAAAATATGTCCACGGATATTTGGTGAAACAAATATTATATGGGTAACCAAATGCCATCTTATTATATTTAAGGCCTATTCTAAAGTACAAAACTTTGGTTAACAAGTCAAAATTGGGGCCAGGCAGTAGTGGTGCATGCCTTTAATCCCAGCACTTGGGAGGCAGAGGCAGNGAGGCAGAGGCAGGCGGATCTCTGTGAGTTTGAGGCCAGCCTGGTCTGCAAGAGTTAGTTCCAGGGCATGCTCAAAAGCCACAGAGAAACCCTGTCTCAACCCCCCAAAAAAGAAGTCAAATTTGGGGACCTTACAAGCTCCCTAGGTGATTTCTTCATCATTATTTCACTAAATGGATGTAATATCAATCTGCACCCCAAGTTTATATCTCTACTTGTAGTTTAGTGCATCTCTCAGACCTCATCAGATAATTTTCTTTGTGTAACAATGGTGGTTAGCATAGAATTTCACTACAAGTTAAAAATGTAGAGAATAAATTACTAAGGAATGCTCAGCCACAATTTGGACATCTATATCTCATTCATCCTCAAGGCTCAAGGATAATCAAGGAAAAAGCAATAGTAATAGAAAGATTTTCAGACTGAAGTCACGGAAGACCAGAGAAAAACAGTGTATTCTGAAAATGAGTGGATCTCCATCCACATGAACTCATAGCATCTGTGGTTGCCTATAGATGATGATGCCACTGAATGTTCTAGCATGGAACTGGAAGGAGTTCATGAGCACACACACCTAACTGAAGAGCTTTGTATAGTTAGTTGATGGCATCAAGATAAAAGAAGGTCAATTTTCTTTAAAGATGTGTGGATAGCCCCACATCCAGGAATATATGTACATCAGAAATTCAAGTGATTGTTTATTAAATTAAAAAAATATTGACAGGAAATTTGGGAAGTATAGAAGTGTGAGGAAATCTGAAGCAGTTAAATGGGGAAGTTCAAGGTAAATATGATTCAAATGCATTGTATGAAATCCTCAATATATTAAATTTTTATGTCAGAGTCAATTTTAAGTCATATTTACATATTTGATATGGTTTATATCAACATGCAGGCCTAATTTTGTTTACTAAGAAGTTATACAAAGACACCTGAAATATGAAGAATATTTGGACTCTTCTAAGGATGGGAATAATTTATTTTATTGTTATGTTTTTCACTTCTATGATCTTCAGGCTCAGGATCCAATAGGCAAATGATATTCTGCAGAGATACATAACTATATTCTTCAGAGCTATATAACTACTCTTATTTTTAAGGCTTATATCAATTTCTCTGGTACTCGTAAGGAGAGATGAATTCTACCATTCTACCAGGGCATTCTAAAATATGACAAACAGTTAGGCTATTCTTAACTGGTACTTTTAATTGATAGCTATAGGTAGAACCCAAGACTGACCTCAACCCCTGGATAATGTTACTGCTGATAACACCTCCATAAAAGATTCTTTTCTTTAGAAAATCTATCTACAAAGATTAATATTTGTTTGTGCATGTGTGTATTCCAGGTTTGTGCAAGTATCTGTGGTTAACAGAAGTGGGTATAAGAACAGCTTAATATGGAGCTACACTTCCAGACTGCCGTAAGCTTCCTGACATGAGAGCTGGGCACAAAACATAAGTCCCATGAGAGAACAGTGGTGAGCTTTTAATCACTGAGTGCTGGTGGGATTTTTTCTGAGACCACCATCTCAAATAAAATCACACACAGAGTTATTGTTAATTATAAATATTCACCTGATAAGTTAGGTTTGTTACTAACTAGCTCTTTCAGCTTAAAAGAGTTATTTTCTTTCTTTCTTCCTTCCCTCCATTTCTTCCCTCCCTCCTTCCTTCTTTCTATTTTCTGGTTATTTGTGTCACAGTTCTGGATTTCCGGGAAGTAGGTCTTGTGGACCGGGCTAACCTCGAACTCACAGAGAACCACCTGCCTCTACCTCCCGAGTGCTAAGATTAAAGGCATGTGCCCCCACTGTCCAGGAAGCCCTACAGTCTATCATGTGGAGTCATCTTTTTTCAGCATGGCATGTTCATAACCTGCTTTCCATGTTTCTTACTGGCAACTCCACCATCCTTTCCAACACTCTCCTTTTGTACAAAACTCCCATCTAATAGCTACCTGCTTAACCATTGGCTAGTCACATCTTCATAGTGTATAAAAGGATTATTCCACAGCATTTCCCTCTTTTTGTCTTATTAAAAGGGAAGGTTTTAACTTTAATGTAGTTAAATTACATGCAAAAAGCAGTTATTATATATGAATTACAGATACAATATCTAGTCCCTTTGTATTTGACAAATTTAGAGAAAACACTCTAAAGTTTTATACCTGATTTATTTTTATCATAATTCAGGGAATTTATAAGTCACACTATTTAGTCTTCAATTCCATCAAACTCCTCAGAAGCATATAATATTTCCTAATGACAGGGACATCTGACTGCCTGGACAGTTACACAAATATGCTCTGCAATGTTTGGGACATTCTTGTTTGGCCTACAGGCCTTCTATATCTGACAAACAATTCTGTAAAGCAGGGAATTTTGAAAAGTTGCCCTGCCTTATCTTGAAAATACCTTGCAGTCATTTTCTTTTATCTCCTGCTTGTCAAGTTTGGACAGTATATAGCAAAGGAGGCAGGGGCAATTTTTTGTTGTTGTTGTTTTGCTTTGTTTTGTTCAGTGACTATTTTTGCAACAAAGAAAGAAAATGCAATATGGAGGTTTTTCAATGTTTTCTTCTGTGTTTCACTGGTGACTCCACCCCCTCCTTGTCCTCTGTACTATCATTTGGTCCTCAAGTCCTACAGAAGTCCTACTGCCTAGACAATAGCCAGTCAGCTCTTTAATAATGATGAGAGTAACATATTTTCACAGTGTACAAAAGGATTATTCGACAGAAATTAAGCAATCTCTTTAGCCCCTCAAAAAAATTTTAGAGGTGATTTTCTTTATTTTGAAATTCATAAAATTTTAGTATGGTTTACTATAACTTTTATACAATGGAAACCAATTTTATATTCAATATAGCATTTTTAAAATACTTATGTTATGCAAATTTAATACTTTTATGTATGCCTATATAATACCTTTTTCCTTCCCTTTGAAATGTAAAATTAGTCAAATGTTCCTTAGTGATACTACCATTACAGAATCATTTATAGAGGTTATTTTTATTGTATTTTTTCATTTGATTTCTCACCAATGGCAATAACCCCAATTTAAAAGAAATACTACCACAACTTAACAAAGTTTGAGATAAAGAATGGTTTTAAAACTGTGTGGAATATAAATGAATCACCGTATAACAGCATTGATAGAGTCAAAGTTTGCTTTGACTTTTCTCTGCAATACTGAGCATTTGCTTTGTGTGGTCAAGTGAAAAGTCACTCCTGTCTTATGGGCTGGATTTCCCCTGTTGACAATTAATCAGCAGAGTATTCCTGAAATATCAATGTACTCATCTCCTGATGTCCTGAATGAATCACATCTCTGGAGGGGAAGCGTCAGCACCCATGGCTAATGGGATCAAATGACTAAGCTGACGCCACAACTTTGAGACTATGTCTAATTGAATTTGAAACTAACTATCCTTAATCTGGAATCATCAACTAAATATCAGCATAAGAGGTTTTTTTCTTTTCTTCTCTCCCACTTTATTGTAAAAGTAAAAGAATATCTGACATCTATGCTTCTGTTCTGTGTTTTGGTGTTAAAAAGAAAGATTAATAACAATCTTCTTAAACTAGTCATCATCAAGTCTGTGCATAGTTTAGTCTTCATGAGAAAGAGACAATACATGTATGAGCACCGCCTATCACTGTTGCTGGTTTTTTTTTTATATGGAGATTGAAACAATTAAAACTTAGTCCTGATGAGCTGATGTTAGACAAATGAGCAAAGTTTTCTCTGGGGCAGTAGAAAATTGAGTTTGTTATGTAATCTTATATTTGTTGAAAATTCACTTTATACTATATATTTTGAGCAATTTCCCCTCATTTCCTCTCTGATTCTCCGATCCTCCTCACCCACCCAAGCACAAGCTTCTGCCTTTCTCTTTTTAGAAAATAAGCAGGTAAATAAAAAGAACAAAGAAAAATAAGAGTAGAATGAATGAATAGAGAAAAAGAATTAAAAAGCAAAAGGCATAAGAAGTGCAACAAACACACATATACACAAATATATATAAACGCACATACACTCTCAGCAAACACACACACACTTATACATGCAAACATACAGACACACACCCACATACACAGAACTAATAAAAACCACAAATTTTAAAACTGTAATATAACAGCAAGATACCAAAAAATGCATAAAACACCAAGGCAAAGTATTATGAAAAATTCTTCAAAATACCATTGAGTTCATTTCTAGTTGACCATCTGGTGCTGGAAATGGAACTTGCCCTTAAGTGTGGTTCATCTATACAGTGAAGAAAATTAATTTTTCCTTGGTGAAGATCTGTCAATTAGATGTAACTACTTGGTTAGTGATGGGAGATCATGCCCACTTCCCCATCTCAGACCTGAGACCACACTTATAGATTGGACTTGTACAGTTCCTCTGCATCCTGCCAGTCTTTGTCAATACTGCTGTGTTCGAAAGGCATTGTTTTCTTGATGTCACCTATCCTTGCTGGTTCTAAAAACCATTCTGTCTCCTTTCAACAGTTCCTCGAGTTCCCAGGGAAGAGGTTTGATGGAGACATTCCATTTAGAACTGGATGCTCTTTGGTCTCTTGACCTGCATGTTGTCCATCTAAGGGCCTCTCTTTTTTCCATCTATTACAGGAAGAAGTTTCTCTGATAATAGCTAAGTAATACACTGATCTGTAGATACAGCAGCATGTTGTTAGGAGTCATTTTTTTTTAGCTCCATTCTGATCACAGAACAAATGTCTTTGGTTTTTCACCAAGCACGTGGCTATTCTAGTCACGGGTTCTTGGCTACCCAAGGTGTATCAATGATGAGTTTTATCTCATTTGAGCACGGCTTAAATCCAATTAAAGTCAATGATTATTGGCACTTCTTTTAAGCACCTATTTCATCATCATATCACGTGGGCGGGGCAACATCATAGTTTGAACGTAGCTGAATTGTTGGGCAGAGTTCTCTGATATTATACAGGATACCTTCTAGTACTATTGATAGTATCTGTCAGTAATGAAGGCTCTTGCTTAGCACCAGCTTGAATTCTTTGTATTCAATGTGCAATGTAGGTTTATCTTCAGAAATAGTGCATTACTATCAGTTTGAGGAGAGCATCCAATAGACTTGTTAATATACAGAGTTGNTTCGGGGTTCAAAAGCGGCCCCTATGGCCATCAACATAATTAGATATAATCTGTCCCTAGCACTGGAGGTTTCACTTGGAGGTGAGCTATGGGATTTGGTGTTTTGGGATTTTGATGCCTTTAGTCAATGTCTTTGGTGGGTTAGGAGTCAGAGGGCATCAATGGTCTTGTCTTCATATGTGAGCACTAAAAATCTGAGGGGAGGGCTCTCTCACTCTTTTGCTCTCAGGCTCACTCCCTTGCTACTGTGGTTGGGGCTAGAGGAAAAAGCAGTGGGATATGCAGCTGGATCACAGTAGCATATAATATATTTTGGATCAGTGTTTACTTAAATAAATTCTTGAGTTCCTAATGAACAGACTCATGTAGTTTCAAGTAACACTTTGGTTTCATTTGAGTTTTGTTATCCTGTTATTTAGTGATTCCATTTTGATGTTTTCATGTGTTTGTATCTGTGTGTTTGTGTGTGGCGGTGTAGATAGATATATAAATATAGACACAAATACAAACACAGACAGATGATAGAGGGAGGGATGATAGAT